>JADRCD010213334.1:0-30009 GCA_019843815.1 Montemys delectorum
TATTATGTGTCTTTCCTAAAAATTTGATGAATAATTATGCAATATTGGTGAAGGTCTAGGTACTAGGTGCTAGTACTTGGTTTTTTCCTTTTTTTAGTGTAAGGTAATTCTGTTGTGATTTAGTGAAAGGGCAGCTACATTTTGGGGTCCAAAAGTGGCAATTTGAGCTAAATTTCTGGTAGCTACAAAATGTTCCTAAATGGAAATAGATCTCTGTATATAGAGAATGGGACCAGTAGAGTCAAGACTGGAAAATATCTAAAATTAATAAGTAAATGGTACAGGAGAGTTCTTTTCACTGCTCTGGCTTCTCCTTTACAAGCTTGAAATTGTTTAAAAATAAGTTAAACATTAGTTACTAGTTGAAGCCAGTACTGTGACTTTCGATATTTCCTGATTAATCTTTGAGTCAATAATGTCCCAAAATGAAGTCAAACAAGAATTCTTACACTTGGGTGATATCATTTAGCCTTCTGTGAAAATCAGACTCATGTGGCAAATTCTCAGGAAACTTCGAAACACACAGAGCAGAGGTTCAGAGCTCTGCTCTTGCCTTGGTGTTGGTACTACATGGGGTGAGAAATTCTAGTGTCCAGTGATTGGAAATTTCCTACATGGTTATGGTTGAGAACCATTTTTTCCTTTGGGATATACTAGAATTTAAGAACTGGTTCAGAGACTTGCTTTAGAACCACTTAGGGATGGCTGACATCTTGAAAAATAGGCTACTGTATTCATGAGATGAAATAGGCAGAGTATATTGGGAGGAAAGCATATTGCCTAGAAAAAAAAGGGCTTTTTTTTTCCTGAATTATAGGAAAAAGCAGCTAAGATCTTGACTTTAAGTCAGTTCTGTTTTGTGTTGATATTAAGAAACAATAAGTTCACTAACTTCACACATTTATATTTAAGCTATTTCAAAAATAGTTCCAGAAGCACATGTCTTTAAAAAGAATGAAGGAGAAAAAAGGATACAAAAAGGAAAAGAGGAAAATGTCTCTAGGCCTAAACATTTAATAACCTGTATATGAGGTCTGACATTCCTGCTACCTCAATAGTAAATTTCACTTTCTGTCTCTTAGCTTGTGTGTGTGGAGATGAAAGTCTCTGTTGCACAGACACTGTGGATGACAAAGCCATGTTTACAACAGCAAAGCTAAATTCTTTATAAAATTGCCCACACATAAGTTAATTAGAAAACCTGTAACTTTTCAAGGTTTTAAGAATTATTGCTGGTGCAGTCTTCATACAATTAATAGCACACAAAGTCCAGACACTTAGGAGAAGCCAGTACAAAGCAACAAGATTTTGTTTAATCCTGTAATATCTTATTTACACAACGAAGGTTTAATTTTCAAATATTGAAACCTGCTTTTGTCTTTTGTCTTATTCTATGCTCAGCCTTCTCTGTGATATATGAGAAGTGTCTGGTGAGGTACATTGCCACAGTATTCACATGCCTGGTTGCTGATGTACTGACATATGTCTCAAACACATCTCATGAAGATAGAGTTGTTTACCATTTAGGAAAATGAAAATTTCCTTTGTAATTTAAATTATTTTGCTTTCAGTGATCAAATGTCTTTCAGTTTTCCCAAGACTATTTCTCCAGATTTCAAAATAGCAGTAAATATGTTGCCAATCTTACAGTATAATTTTAACGATGGTAAAACTGTTAAGTTTATATAAGTCTGAGGATGTTAAAATTGGAGTTGAAATTGCTTCAGGCCTCTGGGGCCATGGACTATTGTTGGTTCTCATAGTGTTATGTGAGGGTAGGTATTCAAGTGTCATAGCATCACTGTCAGGGTGTCTGCTGCATGGCAATGATTAGCTGTTTTATTTGTGATCAGAATCTGGAATGTGCTGGTCTAGAGACTGAACATCTTAGAGTACATATGCCAATGCACAAATATCTCTTGTTTTTATTTGAGCCTACCTTGCTTTCCCCGTGGGAGTCCAGGCCAGAATAAGAAGGGCCTTTTGGAGGGCATAATGGGAGCGTGGGCTGTGAATTTTACACAGAGGACATCACCCCAGAGGATCCTTTGATCTTCAGAGCACCCACCTCTTCCTCCAGCACTATTGTGGCCATTGCTGGAACAGTGTCTTCCAACAAGGCTCTCTGAGTGTGCATTGTTGTTAAATGAGGCACACAGAAAGACAGGCTCATTGTTAAAGTAAATTTCGGAAAATATCATCATAAAACAAAGCCTAGCAGGAGAATTTCTCAGAATCTACAAATGTTCAGTATACAGCTTGGAGGGGCAGAAGACCATAGTGTATACAATGTTTCCACTCTTCTTATAATGTATAGTCCTAACAAAATGATATTTCTTTCTTTTTGTGCACTGAAAACTGACTGGCTTATTGTTAAGGTTCATATCTAGTTTATTCCTTCAGGAAGTTATTCCCAGTCCTCTTGAACTTCATCTCTATATCTTTCCACATTACCAAACACAAGGTTTCAAAAAGCTTCATTTCCATTATGGACTTCATTCTTTTGGTATACCACAGAGTTTGTTTAGGGGAAGGTGTTGTTTCCCTAATTGGTCCTTGATTTGGTCAATAAAGAAGCCAGATAGCACAATTGCTGGGCAAGAAAATCTCTAGCCCTAAACTTAACAGCTATCCTGTATCAGCCATCTGCTGGTGGTGGAGGCCGCTAGTTCTGGTTGCCCTAAGACCTTCCATGGTTGTTGTGTCCTACTCATTCCAAAGCCTGGCTCTCTCCCTGCTTTTGCCCTTCTCCTCCTAAGCCTGGAAATTCCACCTTTTCCCTCTTGCCCAGCAATTGGCTTCCACCTTCTTTATTGATCAAATCAAGAGCCAATTAGGAAGCAACACACTCTCCTACAAATATGTGCCTGTTTTCCAGAAGGGAACCACCTTGTGAGAACAATTATTAAAGGTTATGGTCTATAGCATGTCTTTTCAGAACCTTGAAGGCATCCAGTAATACTTATGTTACTCAAATATGTACCAGTTATTTCAAGGATCACTCTAAAAGTATATTTTTCCAACCCCATTGAGGAGGAGTAGATAGGATTTTTTTCTTGAAATGCATGTATTCACTGAATTTAATAATGCTTTTAACTGAGCAGTAGAGTTTACTGCCCTAACCCTAGCTGATTCTCAAATAGTTATAGACCAGCAAAATCATGCAAGGGTACCTTTATTAAGCTTTGCATTCTAATTACAGTTAGGCATTTCATTTGACAAGCAGGCATGACATTCTAGAAAATATTTCACAACATCTGGGGAACAGAGCAGCTGACTCCATGGTTATTATGCACGGTGAATCCTTCAAGGAGTCACTGAGGGACAGAGTTTAAATCACAACTGATCCTTCTCACCAAATGAGTACTTTAGGTAAGTAGCTACAATGGAAAGCACCTGGTCATGACAGAGTTACAGAGAGCTTGCACCTAAATCTATCCTTTTATTCTTGGATAAGAACTGGGGTCACATATTAGAAGGTGAATGATTCTGTCGGATTAAACCACATGCTTTCTATGAGTGACAGTAACACGGATGAATTCCTTTTGCTTAAGAAATCAACTGAAGAGGAAAGTATAGTAAAACACCACTCTGCTGGTGACTATAGGAGATGTATAACCACTGCTGTGAGTTTCTCTTCACTCCACTGGTTTCTTTAGGAGTTCTTCTGAGATATCTTCATTGCGACTGTCTTGAGCTCAGTGTATTCATAAAGACCATGTTCACCCCTAAAGAGGAAAGGAAATTGCTGATAAATATGATTGTGCACTTCAGTGTAAGTCGAATATAATCCCTGATGATCTGGTGCACATTTTTCTTACTTATCTGACCAGGTACACATTAAAATATTTCCTGAATATGCAGTAGTTCATATAGTTGTAGCTGACCAGAAGCTTTATGACCAAATATACACTTCCCAGTGGACAACAATATTCTAAAAACATATATTTTTATTTTAAAGAATTATGCATTCTATTCATTTTCACATAAAATATCTATTGTTTATATCACTCTACTTGACGATATTACTAATAACCCAAATCATAACTCAACCTTAACCGATTTTATCAGACCTATAACTAAGCGAGGTATAGGTCATGCTGCACTGTATGGTCACTGAAGAGCATCAGGATAAGCCACCAGCTGCACTGGACCCTGCATTCACCATCTGCCTGTCACAGAACTGGTAGTGGTGAGCAGGTAGAGAGTGACTAGAGTCCACTTTCGTTCAGCATGTTCCAAAGCCAGAGTTTTAGCTGGATCTTTTGATTCTGGGAAAACAACCACTTAATCTTTCTAGGTGGGTTTTTCTATCTTTTGGATTGATTATATATAATTTTAAGGAGGCAGAAACTAAATATTGTCCTGATTCAAGTTTTGGGGTTTTTTTTGTTTGTTTGTTTTGTTTGTTTGTTTGTTTTTAGCAAGGATTGACTTTCTCTAGTAAACAACTTGCTATAACACACTTAGGATACTTTCAAGTCAACTGAAAGTGAACAGGGGCTGAGCAAAGTCCATGTGCATATACAACAGTAACTTTTAATCAGGGGTTTGTCCCACACCAATTTTCAAAAATTATGGTTTCTTTCCATGTGGTGGCTGATATAAGGAGTAGGATCACACTCATTTATACTCTGCATTGTTTTGTGAGTTCATACACTCAACATCATTAACAGGTTTGCAGAGGAGCAACATTTGGGTCTCCTTAACCAACCCTGTTCCTGATGCCCTTCTCTTGTGTATGGAGAAGATGTCATATTCTTCCTAGAAACAATCTCTTTATATTGATTATTTTATGGGTATTTAAAGTTGAACACACTTTTTGAACACTTCAATGAAAATGTTTCTCACAGTAATTAATAGGTTTCAACTCAGCTCTAAATTCTATTAAAAGGTAGTTATTTAAGAAGAGTTTTTATCTCAAAGAGGTAGATAAATTAAGCTATGGCCCTGACCAAGTTGTTTTCCACTGTACTTAGAGCTGCAAGAGCACTCGCTGGAGAATCGTGAGTAAATGTGGTTTCATTGAATTGTGGTTTCCAAGTCTTTGGAATCTTGTGCATGTACAGTTTTAAAGACAGATCACAGGAACATCTGCTGACAATGCTCATTAGCTCAGGCACTCCATGCCTTACTAATTCCATGCTTTTGAGATTTCACTGCCCAAATCAACTGGACATTCCTCCCATGCTGCTGATTCTCATGAAGCATCCATGGATAAAGTCTGTGACTGTATTTCCACTAAAACGTTTGCATGTTCTCAAGCTTTTCATCACACACCATGTAATATGTGAGAAGTAGGAGCAAGCCATGCCTGCCTTTCCTTCTGTGGCGAGAAATTAGCAGTCTCAGGGAAGCTGCTGAAATTGATAGTTATACTCAAGCAAAAGAAAAATTCATTCTAGTCCTTGTTTTATACTAGATGTTTAAAACACAATGTTTAAAAATAGCTCCTTGTTTCATTTGTTGATTTTTTTTGCTGTTGTTTTTTGTTTCTTTGTTTGTTTTTGCTTTTGCTTTTGTTTTTGGCTGAAAAAAAAACATACCCTATGAAATACAGAGAGTAATTGAAATTGGAACATTTCCAAGTGTTATCAAGTTATCAACTGAGAACTGAGTAGGATTACAAAATGCTCAATTTTGGCCACTTAACCTGTTTTAGTTTCAGTACTGATCACAGATTGTTTGGGCTCACTTAATGCTTGGGCTCTGCTGAACACATTGGGAACTTCATATCCCTAATTTTGGGGCCCTGTTTCCATCTGATTTAATTCTGTTTTTTTTTTTAACATGTTTTCATAGTGTAATCCTCGAGGGCCTCTATCTCATCTCACTATGTCGTTCTGGATGCCCTGAACTCACCTAAGGCCACGCTGGCTTTGACATCACAGAGATCTCTCTGCTTCTGTCTCCCAAATACTAAGGTTAATTCTAACTTTGGTACAATCTAATTCTTGTGTTTTGTTAGAGATAGTCACTTCAGTAATTCTCTGGAGAAATTTTACAAACAAGTGTCTTGTCTAATACATGCACCAGTGTTTTGGTAAAGTTCACCAGAAACATATCAATTTGGGGTAAAGCAACTGAATTCATTTAAGTGCTATATTAAAATACCTAGAGTGTTTCCATACTTATTTAAATAAATCTCTAGATTACCAGTTTATCCCTTCACTTCCTGGAAATGTTTTCTAAATGGGTTCTAGTCACTTATGCCATAGGCAATCCTAAAAACAGGCAACAAGTAGCTGCCAAGGTGGGGTACTTACCATGGTCCTTTATGGACAGTAACAACTTAATAAAGTATATTCCTTCTCTTAGGAATACTTTCAGATTTAAAGTGTTATTATGTAGTAAGATAAGTCCTTCAAAGAACTTTACTTCAGGCCTACTTTACTAAAGGTGTTGAAAAATGGAGCATACTTCTGGTAGTGGCAGTTTTTTATAAAAATATGTTTGTAAAATGAAGTTTTACTCACAGTTCTCGTCCATTTCCAGACATCTTGAATCCACCGAAGGGGCACTGGGCTGACAACATCATGTAGCAGTTTACCCTTAAACAGAGAAGAGAAATACATTGTAGATAATACTTGACTTATCTCACAATTCCAAAACTGGGTTTAAAAAGAATCAGATCTCTTTGAAAACTCCAGCATTCAATATAAAATACTCATTGGGTTTAAAGAAAAAAAAAAAAGCAGTGCTGTAGTTAACAATGCAGAAAGCAAACAAATATATTACCTAGAAATAAATCAGTTGTAGCACTATACGTGTGAACAGTCCTACAGCAAGATTTGTCTGAATACAACAGAGGGAGTGTGCCCTGTAACAAGTGTTTATTTTTCTGGAGGCTGGGGTTTGTCTGCTGTTCTTCAGTAGGCAACTTTGTTTAAGTATTTGCCAGGCTAAAAATCAGCATTTTTTTAGCAGTTGCAATGATAACCATAATACACAGTTCACTCATTTCATTTATTGGTCAATATATTTCTTACACAAAAGTGTTGTCAGAAATTAGACCGAATTAGCAATTTTAAGTAGATTTAAAAATACTAAATGTTTTTATACAGAAATATATTATTAAAATGTGCATAGAATTAAAAAGAGTTTCAGTGGAATATCAAAGCAAGAGGAGAATGTTGACTACAGTGCAGTTTTGCAGGCTGCAAACAATTATTTTAATATTAGAGAAAATGATAATTTACGGGGCTGATGAACTCTGTCAGATGATGCAGGACACATGATATTTGAAGTACATTACACACAGTAAGCCTTCAGTAATTGTAGGTGGTGGATATTATGTGATATAGCATATCTGAATTTACTAGTGTGGTTATTACAGGAAAAATCTATATTAGTTAATAATCATATTTACTATATAATAAAAATTTCAATAAACATCAAAAATAGCCATAATTAAAACAAGACACAACAGACTTTTAACTCTTGTGCTTAATGCTAATTGTATAGCATTATATGGAAGTTTAAAAACTATATAAGATCTATGCCCAGAGTCAGTCCCCAGATATATTTATTAAGATGTATGAGTAACATTCCCTATGTTCAAAATCATGTTACATGTAGTTATTTGTTAACTCATTTATTTACCTATCCTGTGTAACGTATGCAAGTATAGGTTTTTCTGTGCATGTATTTGTACTTGGAGGCCAGAGGGAAACTGGATGTCTTCCACAATTGGAGCCTTAATCTCATTAATTTTTATTTCATTTGCATAATAGTCATAGATAACACAAAATTCATGTTTCATTTTCAAATTATTTTTTTAAGTTAATTTGAATTCTTTGAGAATTCCATTTGAGTATTGTGTTCATATCATTTTCACCCCTCCTTTTAAATAAATATACCCTATTGAGTCTATTTGGCATTGTCATATGCGTATATGTGTCTGTTTGTATTTGGATTACACATCAGGGGCTTTGCCCTGGAACAGACAGATCATCCCTCAGTCTTATTTTCTAAGACACAGTCTCCCACTGAGACTAAAATTCACCAATTCAGTTGGATAGGTTGGCCAACAAATTACTGGGAAACCCTTGCCTCTGTCTTCCCAGTGATGGTGTTCCAGCCCATCACCAATGCTTTTACATGGCTGCAGGGAATATAAATGCAGGTTTTTTATGATTGCTCACCAAGCGCTTCCTAACTGCGTCATTACCCGAGATTCAGGTTACATGTAGTCAAGCTCTCAGATGACACAGGTTGACTATCCCTATCTGAAGTTCTGAAGACCATGAGTGCTTCAGTTTTGAAGTCTTCAGATTATGGAATATTCACATAGATTTTATTGGTTGAGTATTCTTATTATGTTTATATGCATGTGGGTATTTCTGGATGTATGTTCATATACTACTTGGGTGGGAGATACCTGCAGAAGCCAAATCTACATCAGGGCACCTGGAATCAGGCCACCAGGTTTTCAGTTCCAGGTGGTTGTGAGTTGACCTATCTGAATGTTGGTAGCTGAGTTTGGGTCCTCTGCAAAAAGCAGCAAGTTCTCTTAACTGATGAGCCATCTCTCCAGTTCTATTCTCCTATTTTTGTAAAAGGGGATTTGTGTATTTATTTACTATTTTATTCATTTATTTTTTAATGTGTGTGTTTTGTGTCTGTATGCACGTAAGAGGCCTTACTGAGTGTGTTGGAGGTCTGGCTCTCATTGTGCTATTCATAGTATGGTATTGATAAGTTATGTAACCTTGGTAAGTTCCTGGTTTTACCATAGATAAGGTTTGGGTAAATAAATAGTGGTTTTCAAGTAAGTTTAAATGGTGACTCTAAGAAATACATTGACACATTAAGAGTAACTAGCTCATGGCTCTCAATTTGCTAAGAGGAAAAGGATTTTCAAGCTATCAATAGGACCCAGAACAACCTGGCTGTGTCCCTTAGGATGCTTTTCTGTGCCTCATTTCTTTAGCTGGACTAGATGAAAGAATGAAAATAGCTTGTGCTGTAGCTGGGACTGAGGGAAGGGAGGCTTGACGAGACAAGGGGCTGCTGAGGAAAGAGGCCAGGAATGGAGCAGGCTAGACAAAGCCTCACTTTGAGAGGCATAGCCTGAGGCTCTTCTATCTTAAATTGTAAAAATCAAAGAATAAACTAGGTCTAATGTGAGAGAAAATTGCTGTACAATATTTGTTATGCTCTTCTAAAAGAAATTAAATCTCTAAGAGAAAAAATATCTTAGAGTAAGAATCTAAAAACTTTATAGCACCTTGCCTGTGATCCCAACAACTCTTGAGCCTGGTGCAGAAAGATGACAAGTTCAAGGCTAATCTGTACCACTTCACGTCTAACAATTTACATATATAATAAAGCTGGAGATAGGGGTGCGGGATCGAGCACTTTCTTACGATGTGAGAGTCACTAGATCTAATGTTCATTATAGAAAATGATGTTGACACCAACAACAATAACTTCTAGCATACATGAGGCACCTAAACATTATCTAATGTGATTAAACTCGAAGAAAACAATTGTTCAAAATAGTACTAAGTACTTGAAATTCCCTTGTACGTCTTAACAATGCACAATGCAAACATTCATCACCTGCTTTAGACAAGCAGGTTGACAAAAATAAAATTAATTTGACATTAAAAATCTAGACAATTATTTTTACAGTAGGTCATAGACTTTCAAGTGAATATTCAACTCTGGAGGAAGTCAACTCCACCTGATGATATAGGACAGACACACCTTACTGCAGCTGCACTTACCACACCACCCCGGCCTGCAGAGCAGAAGACACGGTGATGGCCCTATCCAGGTCTTTTGTGAAGAGTCCTGCTGCTAGACCATAGGAAGTATTGTTTGCTCTCTTGATCACATCATCTATAGACTTAAACTTCATGATTTGTTGCACTGGTCCAAATATCTACACAGGAAGATACAAAAATGGGTTAACTGTATATTTTAAATACACTATATATGTTTCCCTAGAAACCATTGTACATTGGCTAAGGTATTGTCTCTCATGTTAGACCTATTGGTAAGAATCAAAACAGATGGCCACAGACATTGAACAAGGAAACAGGCTAGGAACATGAGTGACATTCTCTGTAAAGTAAATACCAATCATTACAACAGTGTTGTTTTCCTCAGATGTTGTGATAGAGCTGCCCAAAATGTAAGGATCCAACATCAAATCACTAAGTGCATGACACATTTGGAAACATTTTAAACTTTAAGCCTAGTGCAAGATACTACACAGGACAGCATAACCAAAAAGATAGTCCTTTGCTCTAAGAATAACACATAGACAGATTCAGAACACTGTTTAATCTTTAAATGTAAGTGTATTACTGATTTAAATTTCAGCCATTCCTCTGTATTTGGATCATTTCATAATTATAAATATTGAATGACATAGCACATATTTTTATTTCTTTTGTCACCCAATTCTATATACCATTACCAGATAAAATGACTCCCTACTAGAAACCTAACTCTGGAATCACCCCACACTAACCAAAGCCCGAGGTCCTTAGCAGTAACTATGATCACAGCTTGATTAGTTGTGAGCCAGTCTTTTATTTCTGTTGGAATCTAGTCAGGAAAGTTCCCACACAACTTTATATCTTACCCCCACAGGTTAGAAGGAACAAATGGGTTTACTTATAGATATTAACCTTCTGTGTCTTTGCTAATATATTTATCAAAATTAAATAGAAGAGAGGTTTCTCGGGATGTTAGTATAACTTCCTGAGAAATGTGAACATGGGTTGGCAGAAACCTCAGAGCTGTCTATGGTTTGCTGGTTCCATGTCAATCTGATCAGTATGGGGTAGTTAGTGGCCGCTCCTTACAGGCTGGGGGCAGATCCTGGGGTTCTAAACTCCATCATGACCCCATAACTAGGAAGCACAACATTATGAACATTGGAAATGGGAAGCAGGTATATCGGGACTGCAGCGGATTTGCTCAGGGTTGCAGCAATTTAGCTGATACTGTGTAAGCTCCAGCCTCCTATTCCGAAGCAGAAAATGAGACATTCTAGTGAACACACTATAGGAGCACAATTAATGATTCCTTGAATGAAGGTTATTTTCTGCTTTACTGTCCTTCCCGTGCACATTAATCATAGTCTACAAGAACAATAGCTCTAATCAAAGAAGAATCAGGTGAGAGGTGCAGAAATGCAAATGCAGTTGAAGAGTGAAATGATGTAGACAGCATAAGTATATTGGATGATCCACATATAATATTTAATTCTGTTCTTTATACTTATTTCCTCTTCTTGCAAAACTGAATAACACCTGTGTCTCTTTATTTGTTGACATTGTGGAGGTAAAGAAAATAACCTCTTAGGTCCTCTGCTATATAAAAAACATGAGTATAAATTCACTGAACGAGGAAATTATGAATCTGTGTAGTTGAGTCATTGAGTGTTGTTATGTAATGTGCCACATAGCACTTTCATTGTCTAAGGTACGTACTCATATCTCTGCATATAATAAAAGTCTTCAGATTTAAGATGTATATTAGTTACCATATTAATTGCACACTAGTTCCATTTAGTTATGTTATTTATCTGGGTACCATCTTTATTAATACTACTTAGATTGCATTCCCCAGCACTTATCTTTACTTCCCCTACAAAGCCAGTCCAGTTTGTGTATATGAGTTTGAGTTTTTTTATGTTCTTTGTATAACAGAGGACATTCAGTATATGTTGTTCGGTGTCTGGTATATGAAACACACTATATGTACATTTCTTCCTGTTTTTATAAATGAGAAGGTCATTTTCTATTCCTTTAAGGCTGTGAATAAAGTCCCTATAAAATCTTTTGTACACTTCTGTCTGTATCTCTTTTCCGTGCACTTGGATCCTTACTGTTTAGCTTGGATCACCAATAACTTAAGACTTTGTCACAAAGCACTTCCTGGTAATGTTGGTCAAGAAGCTGAAGATTTTAGAGGGACACAGCTCACACACAGAGAGAACACAGCAAGCCCATAAACAGAACCATGTGGAAACATTACCTCCTCTTTGGCAATGCGCATTTCATCAGTCACATTGGAGAAAACCGTGGGCTGGACAAAGAAGCCTTTGTTCCCCCAGCGTCCTCCACCACACTCCAGTTTGGCTCCTTCTTTCTTCCCACTCTCAATGAGATCAAGTATTTTATCATGTTGTTCCTTGTCAATCTAGTTGGAAGAAACCACAAGGAAAAGGGAAAGAAATGAAAACTATAAACACATAGTGAAGTCGAGGCTTCTGACCTCCAGGACACTCTGTTAAGTCGTGACAGTTTGAATCGCTGGACACAGGTTGAGCTCATTCTGATCATTTTTGGTTGTGTTTTTTCCTATGACTTTTTAGGAAGGAAGCTTAAGAATTTGTAAACTAAGTACAATTACATAAACACAGAAATTGGCAACATGGAAAGATATGGAGCTTTTACACAACTGTCATTTATCATTTATTTCCTTTGAAAGAAGTTTGTTAATGATTGAGCACATATGCCAGGAACTTTAGTCCTTACTGAAATAAAGAGTGATGGGGAAGGAGGACTTTGATTCAGGTCCAGTGGAAATGACTAGTGGATATGCTTTAGACCATAAGAGATCTGTTTTCTTCAGAGATGAAATCTGCCTATTCTACTGACTTTGTTTCCCTTTCATACCACATGTGATCATAGTTTGGGGCTTTGCTCTATTCAGTTCAGTAGGTTGAATTCCAGCTCCTAAGAAGAAATAATCGTCATCTTTCTGCTCTGTAACAGAAATTTCCCCCAATTCCTCAATGATAATCCTTTTATTTGTAGTCTAATGTGGAACTCCAGGGGTTGGTTTAAAAATGAAGACACTGCTATTGCTACATACTAGATAATAGAGCCAGGCTAACTTGCACTGTTTTGTAAGTATGTCTAACTAAGATATCCTGGAGTTGGAATGTAGTAAAAAATGTTTATGTTCATGAAAATCTTATTCTTTAAATTATGTGAAATATGTCCTCAAAATCACTATTCTTCAGTTCTTTTTTTTTTCTCTAAAGATATATTTCCTAACTCAGGGTGCTTCTCTGTCTTTGAACAGAGAACACCTCTGGGGAATCTAGTTCTTGAATATTTGCTTCATAAAAAGAAAAGGCTGAGATATACTATGTGAGATCATGGGACTAATAACAGTACTCGGTTATCAGAACATACAATCCATGAAATAGCAACCAGTATGTCCTGGTTGTGTCACAGAGCTTGTCTGACATTATCATAGAGGGAATCCTCAAGAGTGGTACTACTATCTCTATTTAATTGGCAAGGAAATTGAGCAGAGAGAAGCTCATATGTTTTTTTTCAAATGAAAATATTGATCACTTTAAGCTTTTATATATTTATTTTTATGTATTTTTATGTATTTTATGTATTTATGTATGTATTTTGGGACCATGAAGACATACAAATATTACCTTAAGTTCAAAAATGTGTATATGAATATTCATATATAATACAATATAAACAAACTATATTACATATAAGATATATAAATATTATATACAATATAGTATAATGTAATATTCTCTAAAACTGAAATGCCTTAAGTTTGTCATCTTTCAAATGGGAAAAAAGACCATTGTAAAGATTTTTTCTAAAAATATATTTGGCTTTAATTTTCCTTATAATTTTTTATTGTGATATTTATGAATCCCGTACTCTGTTTAAAAAGTTTCAGTGACTCATCTAGCAGTAGGCAAAGCACTAGGCGAAGGTTGGCTAATGTCTATCTCTTCTCATAAAATCTTTTTTTATGGCAGAAAAAAACCCCACCATAATGGTAGAGAGGAAAAGCTTGGTGTCTCAAGCTTTTGCTTCTAAGGTTCCAACATGCCTGCCCGTTTTTATTCAGAACAACCTTTCTTTAAAATCTATGCACTTACAGAATGTAAAGCCATGTGATAGTCAACTATCCCGAGGCTTAATCAAGGGCCCCTCTCAGGATATAGCTGGTAGCAATTTCCCATAAATTTTTGCTAATTGAATTTGATTTATATTTATTAAATAATTCAACAATGATGTTTGGTTCGAAGGAAACAGAGAGGTACATTGTAGCATATTTAATGTGAAAGAGTAACCATGCCAAGGTCAATGTCCAGTCCCTAGAGCACACCACTCAAGAGTGGCTCTACCAGCACTTGAGGACAGTAAGCTCTTTGTTGGGAAGTTTCCCCGTTCACTGGGAAGTGTTCAGCAGTGTCTGTTCTTCTGCTCACTGGAGACCCACATGGGCCCACAGCTCCCCACCTTGTTATAACAACTTAACCTGTCTCCAGATAAAGCCTGCATCTCCTGTGGGGAAGTCCCTCAGGTTGAGGACCACTGCTGTAGAGCAAGATCCAGAGACAGAGTGAACTTAGAATCACAGGATCAAAATCTTGAACAACAGGTTCTAACAGACTATGAATAAAAGCCGTGCAAGAGGAAAAGGTGGCTTTTGAGTGGGAAAGACAAAGGCATTTATATTTATAGTAGACTTAATGACATAGAATACCCAGAGCCCCTGGGGAACGCTTGGATTTTGATAACTAAAGGGAAAAGCATGTCAGGAGTTTGCCAGAAGCAGGACTTCCAAGAACTACTTACAACATCATATGTCAGAGAGAGTGAGGACGCTGTGAAGTACTCAAGTATGCTTTCCTGCTTAGACTTATAGAATGATGGCTGAAGTGAAAGACTCATTATGAGGGAGAAATGAGAGAACTATATATGGTTTTCCAAGAGGTCTAAGAACTGTAATAGGAATCAAAGCATACAGATTTGAAAAAAGCAAACAATTGAAAATATTGGCTCAATTTTCTTTTTCTTTTGTGTATTTATGTGTGGTGTGCATGACAGTGCAATGTGTATTGAAGTTAGACGTTGACATTAGGCATATTTTACTACCACTTTCTACTCCTATTATTTATCTAGATAAACTATCTCTCTGAACTCAGAACTTAGGAGTTTGACTACTCTAGTCGGTTCCCTTGCCTTGGGAAATCCCTGCCTTATCTCCTGAACTTTGGGGTTAAATATTAGCTATCACACACATTCATTTTTTTATGAGGATTCTGGAATTTGAACTCTGAACTTCACACTTGCATATCCAGTGCTTTATCCACTGGGACACTTCCTTAGACCTTTCCATGTTTAATTCTCATCATGCTTCCTAAACTATATCTAGACATATAAACAATTTGGTCAACACAAAACAGAATGACTTCTTTATTATTGGGAATTATCTCTTTATATAATGAGGTGAGAGTAATATCCACTAGCAAATGACATAATAACTAATAGGTAAAGTTAACTATTAGTTTTAAGTAGGATTATTTATTGTTGTGTTGGAAATGATTGTCTTTTACTTGCCTGAGGGCCTTGATTTATTCCTGGAGTCAGAGGATTTCCAAGAACATATTTCTTAGCTCGCTCAACACTCCTTCTCACAAACTCATCATAAACTGACTCCTCAACAAAAATCCGGGAGGCTGCGACGCAACATTGCCCTTGATGATAAAACACTCCATGGTGTGCAAACTCAACAGCCATGTCCACTGCAGAGAAAACATTTACGTCAGAGATATTTTCTAAAGCATACATGTGTGCACACACTCACACATGTCTAAATCAAAGTAAAATTTAAAAAATCTATTTGTTTTCAGATGAAAACTGGTGATATGGCAAAAAGAAGATTCACAGATTTAATATATCCCGAGCCTTAAAAGCCAAGTGACAAAATAATCTTAGTGATCTTCCTGTTTACAAAGAAATATTAACAATGAAAAGAATCTGGGACAAGGTGCTTGTACAACTTTAATACAGACCTTACTAAGAATATAGATTTGATTATAAGAACAAATAGCAATACAAATAATTTTATAACTCTTTCTAAGGATCAAGATGTTTATGACTACCTTTAGATTCAGGTTTTGACTGAATAAAAAAATTAAATCTGCATTATTCATTGACTAAATAATTTCAAGACATTCATATACTTTGAACAATGAAAAAAATTTATCTTCCTGAAAATACGCAACAAAATCCATTAGTATTCAGAATCATCAGAGACCATATGAACCTTACTCCAGGCAAGACACTTTCAAAATATATTTAGAGTCTGTGTCATACATACCTACCAACTCATTGGAATATTGTTGATTCTAGTGAAAAGAAAAGTTTGTATGTGTGTCAGTTTTATAAATGAGAAAGATTCTATTCCATATTGTAGAAATAGAGTGTCAGTCTGTGAGCCAATTATAACTGCTTCAGTTGTAGTGAGGAGATTTTCCAGAGTGATATGCTAGGGATTTTGCCATGGATTGAATGGTTAACAGAAAGTAAGCTCGAAGATCTCTGTAAGAATCACAACAGTGCCAACAGCAAATGCCTACATCATTTGTTCTTCTATGTCTCACTGAAGGAAGAGGTACCGGAGTACTGGAGTGCTTGGATTCCATGGAGTTAGCCTGGTTAGGAAGTAACCCGAGATTTCATTTGTTTGTAAACCAGAAGGATTTGAAATGTTGTGGATAGCAGTTAAATCCAAATGATAATTTCACGTATTTCAACTTACTAACGTTAGATGGAAATGAAAAATTATTCAGGCAAGATCTAATTAATATTTGTCTGGCTATCCCTATATACTAGGTGAAGACAGAAAGAAAATATGAAATTACTGATAGCCAGACTCCTTGCTGGCTCCAAATGTCTCAGGTATCTAAAGATATAAAATATCAAAAACAGATCCTAGATCTTAGATCAGACCATTTATACTATCTCAGATTGACATTGGGAAGTAGCAATCTATTCCAACCCAGGGCAAAAATCATATCTGTGCTTAATTGATCTACATTATGGAACAATTTAAAAGCTTTCCAGAGTCACCGCAGATGTTAGTTAACTCCTTTCACCTTGAAGGACAGTCATTTGTAAGGACAGTACCAGGCATCAGGAGGAAGAAGGTGAGATGCTAACAAAGGACTTGCACTCACAGTCAGCATCTGCAAACACGATGCAAGGGCTCTTTCCTCCGAGCTCCAGGGTGACCCTCTTCAGATTGCTTTTGCCTGCAGCTTCCTTGATTAATTTGCCAACCTGAAATCAAACATGGCAGAGAAGGAGGCTTAGCATGTTCTCATGTAGATAGATTTATTTAATACTTTCAATTTATAGAACATGTGCACCACCATTTCATTTCATTTGGAGGAAACATTAAATGGTGTTATTTAAGATCTGGCATACTCAGATGTAAAAGCTCCCATCATCAAGGATACAAATTGAGACATATCAGAAAATAGCCATGGTCAGGTGAGTAGACACAGTTACTTAGAGACCTGACTTGCATGAGAGGGCAGAGGAGAATTAGTTTTCATTTTCATCAGAACATCCTCTCTGTGCTTGATCAGAAATACCTATAAGCACCTCATGTATCTTCTCATCCTTCTAGTGACATTAGGAGAACTCTGTATTTCCTTTGTTTGGACTCATCTTTTAGCACAGATTTTTCTTGAGCTCTTCTATGATGACTATAGATTGACATAATTCTTTTTCCTTGGTCTCCCAAAGAAGGACATGAAAATGTACCTGGAATTCCCCAAATGGTATCCTACATATCTGCAAAAACTTTCCCAACAGACTGTCCATTTCTCCTTCCCTGTGTATTTTCATGGCATGCTCTCTCACTGTTAGTGGATCTCAGTACCCTTTCCCTCTTCTTCCCTTGGCTCTAGGCTTCTCTTTCTCCTACACATGTCACTGCACAGAAAGAGACTGGCTCTGAGCTCTGTGTTCTTCCTGTCCTTTGCTGGAATCCTGCCATCCTAGTCTCTTCTTTATTCTTGTCCTTTCATCTAAAATAGACTTTGCTTTCATTTTACTTTACTTGCTGTGTTTGGATCCATTTAATTAAAAGTCGTTCTCTAAATAACATTTCTTGTTTTCCATCTCTAAATCCAGGTCTTATAATGACTTGTACACTAAGACCTCATTCTATTGAAAATACCTTTGCCTTGATGACTAGAGGTATTCATCATATTGTGTATGTTTAATCTTCTGGGTCTCTTGTGCTATTTTACATGTTGGATTGTAATGAAAAGTTTCTCTTGCATCAGAGTGTTGAGATAATGTACATGTTGATAGTGCATTGCTATTATTGCTATTATTCTGCACTGCAATATGGAAAATGTAATCATTTTAATTTGTTAATAAAAGTCTCCTTTTATTAACAATTTTGTGATTCTAACTTTAACTCCTATTAGTAGACGAAAAGAAATAAACAAAAAGCAGTATTGTCCCGGGGAAGCCCTGCCTCAAGTTGATCTTCCCTGCCTGTCTTCCTTCTTTTTCTGTTCTGTCTTTTATTTGTGAGAGTGAATCCCCATGTAGCTCCTTCTGGTTTCAACCTTGTGATCCTCATGTTTCTCTTTCTAAGTTGGTGACTATTTTCATTTAAGAAGTTTTGATTTTCTATCTAACAAATGTTTTTCCGAGTTCCTCAGTCAGTTAGGAGAAAACTTCTAAAATAGGCAACTTTTATCTTAGTTAATGGAGTATGACCTGAATACATTTTCTAAAGCTGCACATGGCAAAAGAATGAATAGAAAAGCTTGTTAGAAATATGAGTGTGGGGGGCTAGAAAGATGGCTCAGTGGTTAAGAGTACTGGCCGGTCTTCCAGAGGTCTTGAGTTGAAGTCCCAGCAACCATATTGTGGTTCAGAACCATCTATAATATGATTTGATGCTCTCTTCTGGCATACAGATGTACATCTGCATAAAATGTTTGTATGTTTGTATGTATAAAATAAATAAATAAATAAATTTATTAACATAAAGAGGAAATATGAATGAGGAATAAAGATTTTATATATATATCTCAAATTCAGGCAGGCAACTTGAAGCTTGCTTGAATTTTCTCAGAAACCAATCACATAACTTTTATCCTATATTTTCATTCCCTTACTTTGAAAAGATAAAACATGAGTTTCCCAAAGAAGATTGTGAGAAAGGCAAAAATATGAACTGATCATCTTCTTGTTGCATTCTGTGTGGAGCAAAGGTATCCAGTGTTCAGAAAATATTTCTTACATACTATGTGGCTTGTGACTATGAAAGATGTATTTGCCTGTATATTAAGAATGGTGCAGGACCTCTAATATAAGTCAGTTAACAAATGTTGAGAAAAAAGTATAAAGTTTCCATGGAGTATTTGTGTTGGATGAATGCTATGTTTTTCCTCACTGGGGCTTTTAAAATCACGTTATTATCATTTTGCAATTTAGAAGTAGTTCCACACCATCCTGTGGCTAACCTTGAACAAAAGAGCCTTGAGATTAGCCAAGGCAAGAGAATGAGATAAGTCTTCAAGGACACACATGCTCGTGATTATGAGTCTCAGACAGTGGGAACACAAATGGAAACACTGTTGAGCTCCAGATTTCTGAGAACTTCAGATAAGAGCACCAAGGCAGTGCAGGAGCCCCGTTGGGGATTGGGGGTCAGGTGCGAGAAGCTCATGTCCACATACAACCCCAAACCCGGGAAAGTGAAAATAGATACTAAGGCCATTTAGTGGCTCTCAAAGGGCTGCTAGATGTCTTATTCTACCAGTTCTCACTTTTACTATGCAAATCTGGTCCCTATGGTCTTTCAAAAAAAGAAATTAAAATTTGGCAAAGACCCTTAACATTTAGAGGCATAGGATTTAAAGGATTAGATTGGAAGTTGAGCCTGTATGTTGCATAGTTTTCTAATTTCCATGTTTTATTGGGGGGTAGGGGGACATAAAGTGGACTCAAAATGGTACATAGCACAAGGTCAGTCAAGACAGTTAAGCACGTACACTAATGCTGGGATCAGGGCCCGAAGCCTTCAATACTGATGGACTGGAGACATGAACATGGGCTTTGAATCCAGAAATGTTGCAGAGGGTGGGAAACCCCAGGATTCTACCTGCCCACCTTTCCCTCCTATGATATCAATCTACAGCACCATCATAACGGAAGTTATCAGTGTGTCATGGGCACCTTCCCTTCTTCATTAACCTCCATGAAAAATGCTGAATACAGGGCATTTTTTGTTTGTTGTTGTTTTTTTGTTTTTAAATTATATCTCAGTCAGAGACTTTTCCACCATGTACTCTCTTTCTACTACCCATGAAAAACAAAGGAAATGTACATTAGAAGGTCAAAAATAGAATAAAAACAGAATTTAAGGTTTTATCAATTCATCTCCTATGGCATTTAATGAAATACTGAAGCAACTTACAGTGATTATAAGAAAAATCAAATCAACCTCAACTTATTATGAAAAATGTCCTTGCTTCTCAGTCCTTAAGGAATTAAAAGCATTCGTCAGCATCTTCATCAATTTCTAGGATCCATCTAGCTTCAGGTGATTTTTCCTTTCCTTGGTCTCCTGTACCTATCTGATCACTTTCTTAATCCTATTTATTTCTTGCAGGTACTGGCAGCTTATTTTTCGCACATGCCAATGACGCACGCAGTCAGTATCTTTTTGGGTTGAACAGCTAATAATGTAATAGCCAAGTAGGGTGACTCAAACATGGCTTTGCTGGAAATAGAATTAAGTTCTAGATTTTCTTTTTGTTTATGGTAGAAACTCATGAAATACCCAGAACTCTATTTTCCAAGCCTTTTGCTCTCCCTCTATCTGCCCCTGCTTATTAGTGCTTATAGACTGTTGACTGTTTTTCAACTTTGTGTCTGTCAACAGTGAAGCCAGGCACATTGAAAACAGAAGATCTCCACCAGAAGAAGGATGCAGAATTTGTCTCCCTTTCAGGGTATGCTGGGTAGACAGTCCCAAAATGATGCCAAGGGTAAAACTCTACCATTTAATTTTCTTAATCTAGAGGTTGTATTTACATTTATTCATATAAATCATTGTGCTCTAATTTATATTATTTATGCCATACATATTATCAGTCACCTGACAGAGTCAGGGGCTAAATTTCTAAGAGATACATAGTAATAAACACACTGAACATTGTAAACTTTCTGAATTAGCAACAGGTGTCTTCTTTTATCCTAAATTCATCCAGCTGTGCCTTATAAATATATTTTCAGGATTGAATATGTAACAAACCATGGCAGTAACTGCAGAAAAGGTGCTTGCTGGCATAGGAGATGAGACATTCAGAGACTGGCCCTACCTGTGTTGATCCCGTGAAGGCCACTTTGTCGACGTCCATGTGAGAGGAGATGGCTGCCCCTGCAGTTGGCCCATAACCAGGGACAATATTCACCACGCCAGGAGGGAACCCTGCCTACAAGCAGCCAACAGATTGAGAATTTAATTCACAATGTTACTGAACCTGTGTTCTTAGTCTAACCTTACAAGTTTTTCTCCCAAGAAAATTTCACCTACATGTTTATTACTATTTCCTAGTCTATATGAAAACATACTCAAAGGGGATATTTTATTTCTCTCAAAACCCAAAACCTTGTCAATGGATCATAGTTCTAATGATTAGCTGTGCCAAATGTCAGTAGAGGGAACTCCTAGGATCCAGAAAAGTATGATAAAGTACATAGAAAGAAGTCATTTGGTTTCATCAGTAAGGCTAGAAATCTAGAGGTCACGTTTTCAGTTTTCCAATGTTGGCTTTTCATGAGAACAGCTAAGTTACAAATTCCGAGTGGGATTGTTTGATCAGTAAAACAGCACATAGGTGAAGTCACTCTATACAATGTGAAAGTGCCAGACTGATTCTTATCCCACCGACAGCATCAATGACAGAGCCTTGATGAACATATTCAAAGTTCATGGTATTTGAATAAAAAAGCCTCATTTTAACAATTTTTTGTCCATTTTAGTTTGAAATAAAAAATATCTTAAAGATATTGTTTTGCATTTTGAAATTCTAAGTTGCTGTCTTGAGCTTTTGGTGCAATATTAAGGATGAAAACCAATAGTGTTTGAAACTATTTTGAAATCATTCCCAAATTGATTTTCTTTTCACTTGAAATCTTTTTCCTGTGTCTGTTCTGTTACAGCACACTGAGTAATACTTACACAATCACTTCCATGTAAACTTTTTAACTCAGCCAATAAGAATACGCTGATCGTTGTGGCTTTTAAAACATGTTAATATAAATTATTTTGTTTAAAAGAGGTGAAATCACACACTTTGGTTAATTACATAAAAGTGTCATGTTGTCTGTCCTTTAAACAGGAAAGATAATGAATATGAACAACTGGATATATCCTTTGCATATTATGGCTCAATATTTAAACAAGTATATTCCCACAGTTGCCTCCAACCTTTAGCCATATTAAAACTAAACTAAGTGAAAGAATTTACAGAAGCAACCAAGGCAGTTATAAATGTGGCGGTGTCAAACAAATACCTCAGGATTTGAAAGAACAGAATTGTGTTCATGAGACTCCAACAACATAAGTAAGGGATTAAGGGGTTACTGGCTGTAAGCCTTTGAGTCTGGCTTCCTGGCATTCTTTAAGTGGAGAGATGTTTGCTCTGACTAACAGACACCCCAGCCTTTAGCTCTGCTGCCTTCATCTGCATGACTCAGCAGGAACTGTGTGTGAACAGTGAAGCTCACAGTATATGTAAACATACTGTACCTCTAAATGAGGCCTGTAAGGTGAACTGGGGACCCAGAATCTGCCTGCATGTTTAGACTCAAGAATCTCACCTCTTTTATTAAAGATGCCATGTGAAGGGCTGTGAGAGGAGTTTGCTCTGCTGGTTTGACAACCACGGTGTTCCCACAGCTAAGGGCAGGGCCTATCTTCCAAATGAACATGAGCATTGGGAAATTCCACTAGAAGGCAAAATTGAAGAAATAGGTCGTTTACATGGTCTCAATCCTCAGTTTCTAGAACAATCGCCTTGATAGGTGTTGAATAAAAACTTGTAAGTTCTGAGTACTTACCTGAAACATCTCACTTAGGGTCACTGCTAAAAGCAACTAATACATGATAAATGATCTGGACTCATCATATAGAAGGGAACAGGAAAATACTCCCAAATTTAATCGAGTGCTCATATTTTGAATGCTTATTCTTCAAGGAAGAATACTCTATAGTTTTGTATATAAATAAGCATATCAGATGTTTAAAAGATATGTCATTCTCCCCCTTATGTTTTGCTAGAGTCCCTTTATTGAATGTACCTAATTATAATACCTTTTAGTATATTTAATGCTAGGAGACTTGATTTTTACTTATTGGATTCTGGAGACTCAAACCAGGCCATGGGTATAATCAAATCGTTTTGTACAACAGAGAGGTAGGCTTAGATCAGGGCAAACATGATTGTTAAAGGCGAAGGAAACTCACATCCAGAGGATGTGGGTTGAGTTCGGATTGCTGCAAATCCTCTGGCCAGCTGTAAGAAGTGAGATATGTGACTACTTCTCTGCTTATGCATTCACCACCCATGAGTACTGAGAACGGTCCTCACTCGGTTAGATGGATGTCTTCCGAATTCATGGCGAAACAGTGCTGGGGTGGAGCACGAGCCTGTGTGAGGCCAGGGCTAGATCCCCAGAATAGCAGAGCAAAGCAGCTGAGGATAATGCTTCCATTTATTCAAGCTACTCGCTGGTAGTGTGATGTAGATGGACTTGAGTTTTTAAACCTTTGAAGTAATGAGCATATCTATTAAACACATTGATATGTTCAGTCTCCTTAAACAGGAGTTCCTTATCATTCCACAAAAAAGTGGGACGCTGAACTATGTTTTAATTTTGCTTTTTGAATTATTGCATATGGCCAATGTCCTGAGTGTCAAATTTAGAGGAAATTTGGTTCCATCCAGAAGTTGATTTTCTGACAGAAGAATTTTGAGTACCTAATTCTGATTTCTAAACGTACAATGTAGGCCACACACTTTTCCAATTTTTATGATGGTCATTATTTCTACTCGTCAAAAGATATTTTCTAATATTTTAACAATCTTGCTGCTGTTACCATTCATGGTGAGAATTTTCAAGGAGACAGAGTCCTGGAGGTTGCACTATTGTGTCCCACTGAAGCAGAGTCCCAGAATAGATGAGCCATGATAAACTTTTGTCATATACTTACAAAGCACAGTTCATGAAACCAGAATATTATACAATTTCTGAAGCAACCCATGCAGTCAACACTTAGGATTCATGTGGTAACATTGAAATGCACTCCAAGGGCATAGCAGTACAGCTAGGGATTTCTGGACCAGCTAGCTCATATCCAAGAAGCTCAGTTACAGGACAATAAGCTTCAAGCAGTCACGTTTGTTGAATTTACTTCACACATAACCATCACATACGCTTCACTTGTATGGTAGTGGGCTTCATCACCAGGTCAATGGAATTAGCCCTTTCTTTGCCCCATTGGGAATCATGAAAGAGAACTTACAGGGATGATTTGGCCACACACCCCAATAGGTTCACGTCTTGTATAAGTGAAAATGTCTCCATCTGGAAAACAGAGCAGACACACCACTCATTAAAGGCAAATGTGTTGTGCAGGCATGGCAGCAGAGTGAGAGGAGTTTGATGTGAGAGGAACCCCATACTCAGCATTGAAAGAGAAAAGAAGGTCCTACTTACAAGGCTAATAACGTAAACAATAGAGCCATCAAATGTCAATGTCATTCTAAAAACTGGGATATGTGTGGCATGATGGGGGAATATCTGACAGGCAGTTAATTATTCTTTGTATTCTAAATGGCTGCCTTCTACATCAGCCTGTTCATAGAGTGGTGCATAAAGGAGCTGGGAGATGAGAGTATCTCTGGATAAGGTGCAAATGTTTCCAGTGTCTCAAATTTCCCAGGGTCATGAACCTTTAAGGTGGTGAGTAGGAGGTGGCAGGAAGGGGGGAGGGAGGAAACAGGGTTGTTTTGTTTTGTTTTTCTGGAGGGGAAACTGGGAAAGAAGATATCATTTGAAATGTAAATAAAGAAAATATCTAATAAAAAAGATGGTGAATGGTTTAAAATAGTAAAAATGTAAGCAGTGTTTCTACTGCCTTGAAATTGTTGGGTTTGTGTGTGAGAGTGTGTGTGTGTGTGTGTGTGTGTGTGTGTGTGTTTGTTATTGTTGTTGTTGTTGTTGCCTACCTAATGCAAATGCAGTGTCTTTTAATCTAAGGGAAAAATAAAACAAACATAAACAAGTTTGAAGTGATATGGTTCTTTTCTATCTGGATTTGGCCAAGTCTTGTGTCATGGGAAATTTATTGTTGTGTGTTTTGTTCTGGCTTACACAGAAGCTTACTGCTATCACAGCAAGTATTTTTCATGTCAAGACCCACAGGTGCTTTAAACAGTTTCTTCTATGTTTCCTAAGAGTGGAATAAGAGCCACGAAAGAGCCCCTTTCATGGTGCCTCCGTGGTCTCACCCTTATCATCTAACTTCCTGGTGACCACCTTCCATACTGAATCCTCCAGTTACATTGGCAGTGCCCATCAGGGACAGAACTGGAAGTGGATTTTTTGAGTTCCTAAAGTCATTACAGTTTTAGACATGAAATTCAGTCTCTATTCCATTCCAAAATTGATTTTCTTTTCACTTGAAATCTTTTTTCTCGGTCTGTTCTGTTACAGCATACTGAGTAATACTTACACAATCACTTCCATGCAAACTTTTTAACTCAGCCAATAAGCATCGCTGTGGCTTTTAAAACACGTTAATATAAATTAGTTTGTTCTCAGTACACTGAGTTTAAAAGGATTCAGATTAGCATACCTGCCATTTTTTCGACCATATGTTAAAAAAATACTTTATTATAGGACGGATATCAATGTTGTTATGGAAATGAAGCACAAATCACTAACTTGAATTTGCAGCTTTGGACGGTTTAAACACTTAGACACCTCACTTGAATTTTTAATTGAATCTATGATAAGTGTCTTACTTTAATGCAGCTTATACACTATATAGTTTACGTTCTGCATAATTAATGGATACAACTTTAAAAATGATGACTTTTAGTAAAAGTCCCTTCTTCAGAAAGCTGTTTGTTCAAAATCAAGGAGAAAATAATTTTGCCTCACTGTTGGACATCTTTATCAGAATTGTAAAGTATCATTGTGATAGTGGCCTGTGGTCTGTCATAATTATTTTTCCAAGTATACTTACCACTTGGTATTGTTTGACCATGGATCTTGTCAGCCCAGCCTGCACAGTACTTTAATGCTTTTATGCAGCCTCCTAAGTCTGACATGTATGCATTGGCAAAGACTTTCCCACCATTGACTGCCTCCATTGTCTGAAAAACCAACACAAAACACAGTCAATAATTGCAACCAGAACATTAGACTAATAAAATTGCTCCATGGAGTGGTAGAGATGGCTCAGTGGTTATGATCATGGGTTCCTGTTCCATAAGAGCCAGCTCAATTCCCAGCAGGATAGCTTACAATCATCTATAACTCTAGGTACATGTGATATTATTCCTTCCTCTGCCCTCTGAGAGCAGCAATCACACACATAGTGCATAGACACATACGCAAGCCAAACATCCATGCACATGAAATAATTTAAAATAAAAAAGAATGACCATATTCTCATGTACATATGACCAGCACAATTGGACTCAGAAGTTTACTGTGAAGATCAAAGAGAGAATATAAAAGAAGTGGTAGGAGGCATAGGGGGAGTAGAGGGAGTTGTTGGTAGGAAGGAGTTGTAGATGGATATGATCAATATCTATTTTATAAATGTATGGAATGTTAAAAGAGTAAAAAGTAAGTTAAAAATATATGGTCAATACTTTCAGTAGTCAATATTTGAATATGAAAGAGAGCTTTGTAATCATAATGAGTCTCAAATCATTGATTAAACTCCTATTTTTAAAAGATATCAAGATCCTGGTAGGGAAGATAGTAAGATTCTGGTTGTCTGACCCTTGTGGTTATTTCTGTCACATTCTAAGTCCCTTCCTGCTAAGTAATGTCTAAGCATGAGGCATAATTTTATAGGCGCACAGCTGTGAATATGACTCGTAATTTTGTTGTTATATCAGAAGAGTTATATACCAGGATCCCACTTGTCATCCAACTCTAGAGACAGATCAATGTTGGCAATTTCTCAACGCCTGAGTAATTAATGTTAGATTCTTCAGATAGAAAAGTCTACTCATTCAAATGTAGTTCCTACCACATTCTCCATGGATTCTCCTCAGCAGTTTTCAATGATAATCTTGATGTGTAGGCAACATGGTAACAACTATTTCAATAGTCAGACTATAAGGTTCCAGACATTCTGCCCTTGCAATGTCTTGTCTTCCTCCTCCTTTCATTCTGATTATACAGGACTCCTTGCAATCCTACATTCTTCGGGGTGATCACCCAATCGATATAGCTCTACTCTTCCAGTTTATATTGTCCACTCTCTCAGAATTTATACCCATGTGATTTTTTTGTGTCTCTTTTTTTATCCTCTGCAACTTTTCAAGGTGACAGAGGCAGGTCACACACTTTGTGCCACAGACAAGTGACAGCAGTTGGGTTCTCTGCTTTCTTCCTATACCACACAGAGGACGCTGTGGTGTTACTGCAACAGCTACTCATTGTATTTTTCCCCCGATTTTGAAAAATTAAGCAAATTTGAGAAAAGCATAAGTCTTTACAAATAATTGGTAGTGCTTCTAGAAATATGAAGATAACAAAAAGTCTAATTGGAAACTATGCAAGTTTCAGTTAGCTTCATTAAGCAGGGACTCAAAAGACAAGAAAATATGTTCTCATCTGTATTCTATACTGACATATCTATACACAGAAATGAAAAAAGCATAGCACCGAAAACAGAAGCATGATTTTCTTCAACATTAAACCTGCATTCTGTTTCTTAATTCCTTTATACCCTGTGAAAACAAAAACCACTTCTCTTTGTCATGATGTTGTGACCAGATATCTGGGAGGAGAAGGAGCCATCATCATAAAAATATTTTGGCTTGATATAATACATTTTATTTAGGGCAATATTTTGGCACTTTTAAAAGATTCACAAATATTTCCCCAAAAGATTTTATGACCAGTGAGTCTGAGAAATCAAGGGCACTGTTAGAGGAACATTTGCCATGTCAAGGATCTGAGAAGTTGTAGAGAAAACGCAGGATGGTTGACCATGTGTTCTCTTAACTAAACTGACTGACTGGCCAGTTGAAGCAGTGAGTGCTCTGGGGAGCTATCTTATCTATCTGTTGTTGCCATTGGTTAATACTCACAGCCAGCAGCAGACGATCTCTTTCTATTAAGTCAGCCAGCTTGTTCAGTAGACGTCCCCTCTCTGAAGCATCCATGGTGCGCCATGGGGAGCCAATCTGGAAAGCTTGTCTTGCAGCCTTCACAGCTTTGTCAACATCAGCCTAGAAAGCACAGATCAATCCTTTCAGGATAATCAAAATACTAGTTTAGCAAGCACAACATCACAACCTTATAAACTTAGACACATGTCATCAAAAAGAAGCTCCATTAGCCCAAAGTAAAGGGCATTTATACATGTAACAATCTAGTATGTTATAATGCTTTCTCTTGATTAATATTTAGAACAAGCTCCAGTTGTCTATCAAATAATTAAACGACTAGAAATGCCAAGTTTTAATAGATGTTACTTTATCCTATTATAATAGGACACTGTTTACTTTATTTGAAATAATGTTCTAGTTAATTTACACAAATTAGCTCATTTGCTTCAGAAATAAAGGAGACTATCTCCCTTACTAAATTAAGTCTAAAGTACCAAATAAGTGTCCTTTCGCTTTGTACCCAATTAAAAATGAGGGCTCATCATGTACATAGTGCATTGGTTTGCATGTGAAATTCGACTACAGGCTCAAACGATTTAACAGTTGTCACACTGGTGTTAGCACTGTTTCAAGAGGTTGTGATCCCTTATGGGCATAGGGACTGAAGGGCAGATGTAGGCATTGCATGGGTTATAACCAGGATCCAATAGTGTCTGGAAATCTGTGATTTCTGGTCCAGTGAGACACGAGGAATCCTAGCACCACACTGTGGCCACCGTGCTCTCCTCCCTGTCTTCACCGTCGTGATGAATTGTACCCTTTCCAACTGTGAGCCAGCACAAATCTTTCTTCCTCACACTTGCTTCTGTCAGCTATTTTGTATGGCAGATAAGAAAAGTAACTAGCATTCAGACCCTTGTTGTGGATTTGGGCTAATGCTGCTTGTATTATGTTCATCTGGTCCCCAAAATTACAGGAGAAACTGTATGTCTGCATGTAAGAAACTGAGGGGACCTTCCTCCAAGTTGGTTTTGATTGGTAAATAAAGTTGTCTTGTCGGTGGCCAATGGCTGGGCAGGGAGACAGAGGCAGGACTTTTAGGATTGCTGGGGAAGAGACTGTCTTCCTTAACAAGTATTGGGTGTGGTGCATTGTTTCATGTATTGAACTCAGTATGCTGTGGTGGCTTAGCCACAGGATGGTGTGGCTGATGGAGAGCCCCACCAGCATCCCAGGAGATTACTGTACTATTAATCATAAGCCTGGAGACAGTTCAACTTCAAAACAAAATGTCCAGTTTCTATTGAATGTGTGTTGCTTTCAAGTGTTAGAAAAGTTGTAAAATTATCAGCCCAAACTATATAAATTGAGGCTGAAGGTCTGTATTTGTGAATGGTACAGGAAGAACTTTTATTAGATGTACATTTTGGTCTAAACAGGTCAATATTTAAAACTATACACTGATATATTTGCTATACTTCTTTACACACTAGTGTCTATATTTTCTAAAGAACAATAAATATGTGGAATTATACATGTAGTTATTACTTTGTTTCATTGAGAACAATGTATACTTTAGGTGTCACGCTGATCATATTTTTGCCTGTAATTGGACTTTTTTTTTGTTTTGAAACACATTTTTTAAGCTCTTCCTAAGGAATTAAGAGATCACTGTTCAATTAAGAAAGAGCAAAAACCCCTCAAAATATCAGATCTACAGATATATGGTCTATAGATGCCATGGCTTTTAAACACACACACACACACACACACACACACACACACACACACACACACACACA
>JADRCD010213334.1:30019-41580 GCA_019843815.1 Montemys delectorum
ACACACACACACACACACACACACACACACACACACACACACACACATCTGTGTTAGACAAACCCATGATGCAGCTCCTGTATGGATCTTTGTGCTCAGTGTTATGTTGTTGACTTTTGTCAAATATGAGCTGTCTTGACATTCTTGCCTTCTTCTACAGATGGATAGAAAAAGGAGGTTTTGAAACAAACCTTGCCATTTGAGAAACCCTGCTACACAAAGCTGCCATAAATAATTGTCTTCTTATGTTTATTTCTTTTAGGCCACGGCTCCCCTTCTCTCCCATGTATTTAATCCTCCAGTATCAGAAAGAGAGTAAGGATCGTGAAATTTCAGTGAAACATCCCCCTCTCTTTGAATTCTGATTTCTCCCTTTTAACCGTGTGAGATTAGAGAGATCCACACATCCATCTGTCTATAGAGCATTCTAACTGTCAGTCAGATAACAATAGGACAGTGAGGTGAAGATTTTGTTCTGAAATATCCACCAAATTAAAGTAACATACAACCAAATATCACCTTATCAGATTATAAATGAGCTTTCCTCAGTATTCAGGAAGGACTGCTCCCCAAGGCCTGGAAAGATAACCTAAAATCATAGAGGCTAAGTTTACATAAAATTTGCATATAACCCACAGGCCTTTTAGGTTAACTTTAGTTTTCTTCCGGTACATAAAACAATATTAGGCATAGTAGTTATAATTTATTATGTAGCGAATAAAGGTTAAGAAAGACTGTGACCTCTGTCTTCAAAGCTGTGAGAGACCTCATGACATCATCCATGTCAGCAGCTACCCATTCTCATTCCATGGTGGTTTAATTTACAAATATGGAACCTGTGGATGTCGATGGACCACTGTATTCTAAAGTAAAATACAGTGATTGAAGTTCATCCCTCTTGTTCGGGAATAACAGCATTACATTTTCTATGTGACAGACATGCTAAGTGCTCACTAGATGGAGGCAACTGCGATCCTAAAAGGCACCAATGTCAAAGTGACTACAGCATCCTAGTCTGTTCTAGCACATCCTCCCAACTTTTCTGTCCTCTCCTACATTGTGGATTGTTAGCAGACTCCCATGCATCATCTTCCATCCCCACTATCTCCATATGACTTCCAGACTAATATCCTTTGAAAGTAAAATCTTTATTGCCACAATTATTACTACAGATAGTATTACAAATCTTTTCTATTTATAATGGCAAGGGAGTGGAAGCAACTTAGGTGTCCATCAATACGTAAGTGAAAATATGGCTCACATAAAAAAATAGAATGGGTAATTGTAAAGAAAAATGAAAACATGAAGTCTGTAGGAACAGGAATGGACTTAATATGTAGAATATTATGCAAAGGTCGCTCAAACTCAAAAAAAAAATAGAATGCTTTTCCTCATGTGCAGATCCCAGCGTATAATGTATAAATGTTTATATGTGGGCAGTTATAAGTGTGTACGTAGAATATCATTTGTTAAGGGACTAAGGAAGAGTAATGGTAGTGAATGTGGCAGAGAACCCAGGCAAAGGGACACTCAAATCATGAAGGAGGATAACAGATAACTCTTTTTCTAGTTTCAACTCTGTTGTGGTCCACGGAAAATGCAATTGATTGTAAAAGCATAAAACCCAAGTGAAGTTTATGGCTTCAGAATGGCCCCCTCAAAAGTGTGGAGCTTCACTGAGATGCATAGTTTGGGACCTAGGAAGTTTTTATTTGAGTGGCTTACTTAATCCAGCTGTGCGTTGTTTTTCTTTGAGTTCATCACAATAAAGTGATTTAAGAAAGAGAGAGGGGCTTTAGGCTCCAGGCACAATGGTAGGCTCTTTATAGCCCCCTTGTTACTATTACAGTTAAGCATCATGTATGTTGTTTTGTAGGTAAGTAGTTTATGCTTGTGGAAAATTCTAGATCTGACCTCCATAGCTACATCTTCTATCTCAGCAAGATGGTCTAACAAAGCCGCACTGGGTATCAGAGTCACTATTCTCTGAATTACAGACTGTAAGATTTCTTGCTATTCTTTATTCTTTAATACACAACCCATATTTAATGATTTTTTTAGCTCTTATAAATATAACATGTTATGTTATTATCATATAAAGGCATGCATTATGCTTTATGTAATTTATGTTTATTAATATTTATATAATAATAATATTTAACTGATTTCATTATGTAACAAAACCTTTGCATTACCCAATGTACTAATCACATAAAAAGTTTTAAGTAAGTTTTCATTATTTCAAAGTTGACATTTTGTTCATTTTAATTCAAGGACTGGTATTTCTAAGATTTTTTTTAAAATTAGTAAGACAACAAGATTAACTGGGATTTTCTGTGATCAAATTCTAGTGCTTAGGGAAAGTAAAACATTCTAATTTTAAGTCAGAACCAGCAGGCTGAATTCATACAGGCAGTTTCAGTGAGGTTGTGAAAGCAAGAGCCTCGAACACTAATTAGTGAAGGTCCAAGTACCTCCATCTCTCCTGGAATACCTACGTATTAACTTCAATCAGACATGGAAAAAATTAGCAATCAGACCAGTTTTCTTTCACACCTGTCTGCAGCACTTTAATGGACATTTAGTTCTATCCCTCCACATATCACTTAGCTCCCGCCCCAGAATTAGTCAGTGGTTCCTAAAGGAGCCACTGAAGTGAAAACAAAGCCCTTTCCACCCACACACGCTTCACTTTCTAACATGCATTTGCTCTGGGCCCTGCTCCACCCTTGTGATACTGAGAAAGACAGGATGTGGCCCATTGGCAGTCCCATTCTCTGGTGCACATGAGGAAAAACATTCTATTTTGTGACTGTGCACTTTACCAGGTTAGGGCCTTTCACCAAGCCATGTTAGCCACTCTTCCCTAGATTCCTCACAAATTGTTTCACAATCAACTATCCTAAAAATGTAAGTTGTTTAATAATACAGGAATGTGGTAATGAAGTAAACTCTTGCTTATCACAGACAATTTCCTTAGAGGAACCATTTGTCCAGCCAACCAGACATGGCTGGCACTGTGACATGACTTGCAGGTTACATAAACTTGAATTAGTTTCTTTGACCTCTTCTATGGGGTGGGGGAGGGGGGACACTTGTCCCTAAGCATAGAGCAGATCACTGCTCAAGGGAAAGGTTCCTGGGATGGTCACCAGCTTTTCCTTCTGTACCTGAGGAAGAAAGTGGACCACACTGACTGCCACAGCAAAGTCTCAACCTGGCTCACAAAGATTTTACTGAACCTAGGCAGAGAATTTTGTTTTCCTAATGATACCAATCTCATTGCCGAAACAAGATGTCCACAGAAGCTAAGTAGTCAAGGTTTCAATGTTAAAGCATCAAGAGCATTTGCTAACTGGCATCTACAGATTCATAGCCTTGAGTATAATTTGGATCTACATGGAGAAGGTTTAGGCTGTGGATGGGCTCTTAGTTTATGTATGTCTATGTCTTACTGTATGTGTGGCTTATTTTTCTGTTTCTTTCTTTTCTTTTTGGGGATAGTAAAATGATACTGTGTGGATCTCTAGAAATCTCATATAAGGAAAACACATTTGTTCTTCCTTTTTAAAATGTAGTGAACACATTTTTCTCTTCTAGGACCAGCTTGGAGGCTTCTGGACCACTCATGACACACAGCAATGGATGGCAATTATCTCTGTCTGACTTGGTTCTCTAGAAATCCATGAAGATGCACCAATGACTAAACCAGTAGCTCCAGCCATCTTCTTATATACTCCTCTAAACCCACATTTCCTGTTATGTATCCACAGACATTACAACAAAAGCATCACAATATACTCTGGAGAAAAGAAGCTGAGAAACTACATGAAGGAGAGTTAGTGTACAGTCTTCTCTTTTATGATACATAGAAATTAACTGAGATGGACTAGCAACCCACATGAAAACACAAAACTACTCTTCTACTGAAGAAAAATAGACAAAAATGACATCAAGGTATTATACCAGATAGTGATTCTCCAAAGTAAAACAATCAAAACAAAAAAATGAAATAAGCCTGTGTAGTTTCACATTAAAGTAACCCACAAGGGAAAATGTTAGATGGTCTATCTGATAAATATTTGATTTCCAGATTGTATAAGGGACTATTATAAAGAAAAGTCTTCTAAATAATCTACTTTCAGTAAAAATTATCTCAAAAATCATAACTTTTGATACGTAAATGACCATCAAGAATATGAAAGTATATTGATGTTGATGGCTATTAAATGAACTCCAAACAAAATAATGATTAAGAGATAGTCTCCTATTCTAGTCCTAATGATTATTAAAAAAAAAACCAGAATGTAAAAAGTACTGTTGGGAGTGTGGGAGAAATAAACCTTTACACACATTAGTGAGACTCTGATATCACCATTATGCAGAATTGCATAAAGATTCCTCAAAAAATGAGATATACACATAATTTATATAACCTATATCCTGATCCTGAGCATACAACCAGATGAAACAAAATAAGTTAAGCAAAGAAATACATTTTACTCTTACAATTATTTCAGAATTATTCACATTAACCAATATATTAAACTAACTCAAGTACCCATCAGAGAATAAAAGAATAAAAGAGGTAAAGTAATCTTGGTATCAAAATCATGATATTGAAGGAAATTATGCTAACTGAATCAAGGGAAGAAGATAAAGATTCTACATGGTTATAACTCACAGTGAAATTCAAACTATAGATATCAAAGAAAAAAAAAGTACACCCTTGTGTTACAGGAGCATAATTTGAAGACCAACCAAAGATAAATAGTGGGTGCAAATGATTGTTAGTCATAGCTCCAAATATTCTCTGAAGAATGGCTGAGGAGATGGAAACGTAATTACCCTGATCTGATTATTTTAAATAGTATACATATATTGAATTAATATGCTTTGTCTCATAAATATATGTAATTGATATGTAAATAATATTTGTTTATTCATTTTTGTTTTTTGAGAGAGTTGAGGTCTCTTGATGTAGCACTGGATGTCCTGAAGCTCACTATGTAGGTCAGCCTTGACCCTAAACTCATAAAGATCCACTAGCCTCTGTCTTCTGAGTGCTATTTTTTGAAAGTATAAATTCTATATTTGAATGCTAATGATAACTCTCGAGAAAAAAACACAAATTGTTTTATGTTTTATAATCATTGTTTCTAAAACTCTGTTTGATACTGCTAATAACTTTAACAGTAACTGAAAAAATTCTGGAATGTCAGTTTCCAGGCTTACTCTAATGTGGAAAGGTAGGGAATCTTTGCTTTATAGGCTTTCTAGAAATTCTTGTGCCCACCAATTCTCAGAAGCTCCACTTATGTCAGTAATTTGGTGAATAAATACTAGATTCCCAATATATGGACTGTGGGTTATATAAAATTTCAAAGCTTGCCAGAATAGAAAAGTTTCCTTGATATGCATAGTGTACCAGCACCTGATTACATAAAAGGAGATGCATTATTGATCTGGAAATGAAGGGATTCTCTGACCTGATCTTTATATATTTTATTTGGCCCTCTAAGAATTTATTTCCTTATTTTACATGAAATGAAATAGAAGACAGAAGAGAGTGATATCAATGGAGAAACCATGAGCTCTCACTATTGAGTGGCTTGCCAGGACCCATTCTCAAGCAACACAGTGGGGACAAGCACTAAAGCAGTGAGCAGGCATCGAGCTGTGTCTGGGAAGAAGTGGGGCACTGGTCAGAAGTTGAAATTCTCCTTTTGATGAGGAGGCCTAGTATGAGGCTGTAATCAAAGGCTGTGTAGCATTATTAAAGTCTTTTATGATGGGCTTCCCCAGGATCCCTGAGAAGCAGAGGGCGAAGGCTTTAGTACATGTGGAGAATGGATTCAGAGAACATCCCACAAAGGCCATCCTTGTTCTCTGTTTACATCTTGATCTTTTTGTTCTATGTTACATTTTGAGACCTTGTCCTTGAAGGCCTTGATCCAACTTTGTGCCCAGATTACTGTAATCTGAGCCCTCATTTCCACAAGCCCCACAAAGTTCTAAACCAAAGATCCATGAGTATCTGAAATATAGGTGTGTGGCTCCATAAATATCTTAATATTTGTGGTCAGAGGGAACGCGGCTGAGCTGATGTTTGGATAGTGACAAGTCATGTGATTTCCAGCTAGCCCAGTGTCAGGAGTGATGTAATTCTCAGATTTTCTCACTCCATCTTTTTGCATCTTATGCTACAGAGATTTAAGCTTAATGTTTTCTCAATGGCTACTGAGCAGTAATATTTTTCAAAGTAGACTTGGGAGGCACATATATATTTTACATGTGTGCTCAGATGAAGATTCTGAGGGCTTTCTGGTTCTCGTTACTGTTCAGTATTTGCCATTTCACTATTACTTTTATAATAAATAGTGACACAGTGGAACACTAATCCCCACCACAACACTAATCCTGCAGCCACAGGCGTTGGCTGTCACCGTAACAGTGATGTCGAGTTTTTGAGCTATTAACACTGTCATCTTGAGTAAATTATTTAACCTTGCTATTCTTCTATTTTATTATCATCTGTAAATTCAGCTATCAAACAGAGCCTTATTTTACTCTTTTTATTAATTACAGTGTAACCCACGCAAGGTGAGTCATGCTCTCACTAAAATTGACCATAATTGATAAATACTAAGTTTATGACTTGAGGCTTCAGGGTACTTTTTAAGTGTTGTGTATGTATTCATGTGGCACCTAGATGTGGATGTTGGGTGTCTTCTTCAGTGTCCCTTTATGATACACTTTGATACACAGTGTCCCACTGAATCTGGTGCTCAGGGTTTAGCAAGATCAGCTGGTTAGTAAGCCTGGTGGATCCGATGTTGTTGCTTCACTCTGGGCTTATAGACAATGGCCACAAATTCCATCATTTTTTTCTGAATTTTTTAAATTACTTTATTTAATTTTGTTAAATTAGTCACACAAAATAGTACTATAATTTATAATTGTGAATATTAAAAACAAATAATTCTATGAGACAATCCATCAATTCAAAAAGTTTGTAATTCACTAAGTTGCAGTGTTTGCTAAAGAGCTTTATAATTTTAAATGTTCATTATTTCATTTGTGTAATATTTTTGAGTGTGGAGGATCTAGAAAGAATTCTCTCAATCTAAAAATGAAAGTTATTAATTGAAATAGAAATTGAATTTTCATCCAATCCATATTTGTTGACTATTACATATAAGCTAGTGATATTACAAATAAATGGCTTTTGTGTGGGTGGTAAAGTTCTAACTCAGACCCTCAAACTTGTACAGTAAGTATTTTATACATTGAGCCATATCCTTGACAGAAGAAAAATGTTGGGCAACAGAACAACATTTAGCAAATGCCCAAGCAGCCATATTTCCATGTCTTTCATTGAACTTGTAGTGGGTGAGCTCATACTGGTGAGGAACAAACACTCCTGTGGGTGTTGGAAAACTTACCTTGTCTCCTTCTTCCACTTGGCAGATGACCTCCTCGGTTGCAGGGTTAAGGACGGGAAATTTCTTGCCACTCACTGAAGCATGCCATTCATTGTTTATGAAGATCTGTGATGATTGAGAGAAATCAAATAAAAGCACTTAAATATGCCACAGGTTTGAGGATTTTTTTTTAACTAGTGTTGAAGTACTATATGACATCTATAGGTTGCATGTCTTGGCCTGTCTCAAAATGTATTATCAAGTAATAAACATATACACTCATTTGTGCATATTAAAATAAAAAAAACTATACCAGGTTATTTTTCACCTTGACCTTTGGTCCCACAGTCCCTGAGCTTAGCCTATACACCCCTCCCCCCATTTACTGCCTTACTCACCAAGTCCCCCTCTGCTTCCCTTTCCTTCATAAGCTTCTCAGCTGGACCCACAACATTTTTTTATACTTCAAACTAGGTTTAGCAGCATCTCCTCATGACCTATTCACTAGTTGCTCCAACTGAATGTAATTTCTTTTGTTCCAAAGTAATGTACCAATCTCCTACTACAAAATTAGTAGGTTCTGCTCTGTACTAAAGTTACAGACACACAACTTATGAAGTTGAAACCAGCTATTCGTTACAGTCAGCCTTAACAATTAGCATAGAATTCACCCACTTTCAATAATTCTACCTTATTTCTGCCATAGTAATTGCATTATACCTCAGATATTTGATGGGTAAACGAAGGAATCAAATATCTCTCAGTATGTAGATAGACTAATAATTCCATGCCCTATTTTGACAAATGTAATTTCACTTAGAGATAGTTCAACACTAAGCTAACCACATCTTGTTATGCTGTTAGCTTAATCAACTTGTTCTTGACTACCTTTACAGTCTCAGCTCATTGAGTTCTTAGTGATATGCCTGCCACGAGTGACTTCTGGCCCATGATCTCTTTTGATTCAAGAGTCATTACAATACATTTCTTGTCATTTTGATATTAGAACTATGCATCTAAACTGAACACTGCTCCTTCCAATTTAATTCAGTAGATGCCTGAGAAATGAGTCAAACTAGAATTACTGAAGTTTATCTGGTATGCTTCAGAAAACTGAAGAGACAAGCTGTGAGCACCCAGGGCTCTGCATGGTTCAGATTTAACTTTTAATATTAAAGACAACTCTGAATTCAGTGTCTATTTAGTTTAGATTATATAAGCAAATCCTAAGTGACCATTTTAAATTGTTTATTGAGTTGTTTTCTTTGGCAATCTTATATGAGTACAAAATATATCCTGATTAACGCAATGGCTCACTTCTCTAATCTTTGATCATCTCCTAATTCTCCTAAGCTCTCTGTGCACCCTTTCTCACATCCATGGCTTTCACATTATTTTATTGTTTACTTATTTGAAATGTGAATTTACTGAGGATCAACTGTGTGTCAAAGGGTTTGGAAATATCTATTAGAAGTCTAGTGGAATCACCATTGTTATACAAGTGAAAATGATGGCTAACCAACTCCATGCCCCCAGAATCCATCAGTAGTCCGTAGTCAATAGTTCCAGTAGATCCCTGGAGAGGCACAGGGATCAGTAAGCCCCTCCCTGATCTAAGACCTGTTCATAGGCACAATTTCATATTGTCTCATAAAGCTACAGCCACTACTGAATCATGGCTTGCTTTGGCTATGCCATGCAAAAATGATCACAGCTTTGATCAGAAAATCACTTTGTAAAATAATGACCAAATATGAATGGGAAATGTCATGAGAAAAATGGAAAGTATACTAAGAGTAGCCCTGATCCTGGAGGTTCATACTCTAAAAAGAGTGAATTTCTAATAAATATCAGCTAGTAAACTGAAAAGTCAAATAACCAAAGTAATATTTTCATCAATAAATTTTATGGCAAGACTTGTGAAAGAGAGAGGTGTGGGACTGGGATAATATAGACATATGATGAGCAAGGCACTGGCTAATCTTAAGTTACTTACAACACAGCAAGGGCTCCACTAGAATAAAGTAGAAATGAAGTCAGCATCTAGCAGACTCTGATGCCCAGAGAGAAGACCCAAAAGGTTGTTATAGGAAATAATTCAAACAGCCAATACATATATGAACTGGAGTAGTCAGATCTAGAAAATTCTTCCAGAGGCTGCTTCAGCAACCCAACAATGAGGCTCAGGGTCACAGAACAGGAAAAAGCAGTATAGCCCACAAAGTATGACTCAGTAGTCCTATTAAATTACATGCGTTGTCCATCAGACACTTCAGGATTAAGATAGAACTCAACATAGAATATTTGACATCCTTTCCTTCCTCTTAGTTATTAGTTATGGTGAATTAATTTCTCTCCTCTCTCTCTCTCTCTCTCTCTCTCTCTCTCTCTCTCTCTCTCTCTCTTTCTGTCCTCTTTTGTTGCCTTTGTCTCTCCTATTTAAGTTTCTTAGAGTTATGCTTTTATTACCTTCTAGTTATTTGTAAGAAAAATATATTTGAATAGCCACCCTTCCTATAATTATATTAAATGGATAATCTAAGACAACAAATGTTTATTATAGTAATTATTAAACCCATTTGAGATCTATTGAGTGTTCTCTCATGGAGAGAACAATAAGTTCCATTTGCCTTTTGCTGTTGTCAATTTAGGGGATGGGGATGATACTAAATCATTAACTATACTCTAATCATAAATATACGTAAGGTGCTTTAGAATACCATGTACAACGGATATTAACACTAAGTTACAGAAACCACTAGAATTTTAAAGGTATCATTTGTAATCTTAGAATTCAAGGATTTATACTTTAGTACTGTTTTCATCTCTTAAAACAGTTTGTAGGGAGCTTAAACTTGACTTCTGTCTTTTGTACTTTCCATATATCAAATTAAAAATGATGTACATACTTCTGTCCTATTTGCCAGGCATATGTTAGTGTCCCAGCTTATAATTGTTATAAAAATCAGTGATCACTGCTCAGTGGTCAGTGTAAAAGTTATTAATTAAGTCTTCATATATTTGATGAAAAACAATTCTAAATAAAATTTTTTTCATTCTAGTTTCTCTTCAGATCATACATATTAGAAATTTCTTTAAAATATTTCTGATTTAGATGAAAATAGATTTATTAATAGACATAGCAAATGACTTCTCTTACTATCTGTTGATAGAAAATTTGGTAGCCTAGCAGTTCTCAACTCCCTCCAACAACGTGCCCTAAATTCAAATTATCTCTGCACAATGACAACCCAGTTATCAGCTCAAGGTCCTTATAATGCAAGTCAATAGTTTCACAGTTGCCAAAAAATATATACATATTAAAATTTCAAAGCACAAAGTGTTTTAAGATATTCTAACTGCGAAAAAGCTAAAGTCATTCCTCACCAGATCACCTGTGTGTGTTGCCAACTCTGAAAGCCAGAGACACAGCTTGAAGACTGGTAGGTGGCAATGATAACATACATGGAATGGCCACTACTATAAGTGTACATTATCTCATCTTTATCTGAAAATGTACCAAGACATATGGGCTATGGAAAAGGTTGAAAAAAGAAGAAGATAGACAGTGTGGAGTAAACATTAGGAGATGGAACATGTCAAGTGGTGTTTTAAACATTGAAAATAATCAAGGCTACACTTCTCACAACTGTTCTTACGCTATGCCTTGAGGAAGCAGAACAAATACTGTGAATTAAAATTGAAAAGGGAAAGGAAACACAACAGAAAGTAATATGTGGTCGGAGACTATCAGCAGTTCAGGGTGTGGAAACAAAATGAGAGTGATCAAAATGAAGTAGAAAGAACCCAGAGTTCGTGATATGTCTGCTGTACATTATTCCTCAACTACTAATGTAACTGTGTAGTCATTTGCCCTTGTAATAAAGCCTCGTCAGACATGGACAAATAAAAGTGCTGCTACATTTTTGTCCAATAGATGACAAAATGACCTCAGTACATCTTATATGTTCTGAATCAGGATTAATCCATAGAAGTATTAAAAGCTTGTGTGTATATTTTCTTTTTAATAGTATTAGGTCCACTTCCTTCTAAAGAAAACAGCCATATAGGGCAGAGGTATTGACTCAGATTGGACTGTTCTCCAAATGGGTCCCTCACAGTCTCTAAATGGTCTTC
>JADRCD010213335.1:0-16169 GCA_019843815.1 Montemys delectorum
GGCCCCTCAGGCAGCTGGACCACGCTACTGGAGTCGACAGCCCTAGCCCTTTACAGTCTTCCCAGGTCTCACCACACAGCCGGAGAAGGCTTTAGGGATCTTATAAGCTCCTCTTATGGGAGGGCACCGACTTTAAAGCCTTCAAAGAAAGTCAACCATGAAGATCTGGTCAGCATTCAGATAAAGCACCCCACGATGTAGACTGAGTTCTCAAACTTGATCTGATGAAGACTCTTGGGGTCATGATCTGAGGGATGAGCTGTGCAGGCAGGGCTGTGGAAACGGCCTGCCTCCGTGGCCGCATGTAGTATGTGCAATAGCACAGGCATGTTACCTTGCATAAAGATCCTGAGGTACCAGCTAAGATCTCTCCCTTAGCCACTTGGCCAGACAGGCTGGGTCAGGATTAAAAGACCTCCCTGGTGCCTCCCACTGGAGCTTGAGACCTTCTACTCTGGTGTCCCACAGAAGTGTTTAGACCAAGATAAAGCAGCCCTGAACTCAGAATGCTCCTGAGGGTGATTACAGCCAGTCTCTTCCTTCCCTGGGCTCTGAGGCACTGGCAGGACAGTCCCCAGAGGAGAGGCCTAGCCAAGACACCAGAGAGCCAGTGCCTTCTCAAGTCTGGTTGGGTCCCAGAGTAAGTAGAGGTTCTATGAAGGCCCCAAAGGACAGCCACAGACCGTTCCTCTTCTATCAAAGGGCAAGTCAGTCAGCACCAGGAGGAGAGCACAGTCAGCACTGTGTACAAGAGCAAGTGAGCGAGACAGATCACTGGAGGAGCCATAACTCATCCGAGTAGAAGGTCCCTCTCTTCCCTCTCAAGTCACAAGTTTTTCCTAAATATATGTACTTATGCACACATACAACAGAGAAGCCCAATATTTGGGATACAAACTTAGTAGCCCCTGGGCAACCCTTTTCTCTACCAACAGTACCTGTTAGGCCTGAAGTAGGCCCCACACAAACTCCAGATACCCTCACACCCCCCAATGATTCCTCTTTGGGTGGGATTCCCCAACTTGTCCTTTCTGTCCTGCCCAAGGTAGTTCCAATGAGTGGGGGAGGGCGGGGGTCAAGACAGCTGGGCATGGCCTCCAAGTACTGGGGTTCATCGTCTCCCAAATGACACTTTATAAAAAGACATTGTAATTGAGTTTAATAATGTACTCCCTTCCAGAAAGGGCCTGACGGGCGCTGCCTGCTGCTCACTTCTGCCCCATTCCAAATATTTTTACCTTATTTGGATGAAATGCATTATTTTTCTAATGAAAGGCTTTTTTTAAGGGCCGTCCCCCTGTCCAGCAGCCGCCTTTATTAGGCAGCCCTCACACAGTTTTGGGGAGGGGCTTTTCTCTCCCTGAAGTCGCGCCAGAGTCTGTCCTCAAAAGCTGAACTCAGGTTTCTGTCCCTTCTCTTCTGAGCTTGAGCCCAGAACCTTCTAAGCCGGTACCACCCAGGTGGGGAGGACTCAGGGGCACAGACCTCCTCAGCCCAGCTGCCATGCCCCCAGCGAGCACAGCGTGACAGCACTTCACTCACTTCCCCAGCCCCCACTCTGACTTCATTTCTGTCCCAGGGTATTTGCCCCTCTAGACTTTTCTGGTTCTCTTTAGACAGGACCTCAGAAGTTCCGGCAGTAACAGATGGTTACTGTACCAAAGACGGTAGCAACGGTGTTCCCAGGATTCAGGTGACCCACTCACCAGGGGGCATGGTCCAGCCCTCTGCTGGCCCATCTCAGGTCTACCCTCTGCCTCCTGACACTGGGACTCCTTGGGGTTCCTGGAGGAGCAAGGTCCCCCAGTCATGTAGGCTGGTCATTCCCCAGGAGTGAAGAAACCTGGGGTTTCCTTGGGACATCAGGAGCCAGGGACAGGAAAAAGGATAGCAGGGAACTGCCTGCCAGGGCGCTGCCTCTCTCTAGGACCAAGAGGCTAGAGACGTAGCCCTGAGGATTCATGGGAGATGATAACAGAAGACCAGAGACAGAAACAGAGGGGAGGAAGGGAGGCATCTGTTGGGGCAAAGTGGCCCAGGGTCACCCCCTTAGCCACGTTGGTCTGTATGTCCTCCCCTCCTTTTCAGACAGTGAGAGGCAGTGGCCACTGGAGGGGCACATGGGGCACATGGGGCACACCGGGCACACGTCTTGTTCTATGGCTCCACTCGCAGCAGTGGCCACTACCAGGCACTCTCTACTTCCCAGGCCCACATCCACATGAGGCACATGACAGGAAACTCCATGGCTCCAGGCATGGCCAGCCCTGGTGGAGGAGTAGAGACTGTCCCTTGGAAGAAGGCACTCCTCCTGCCCCAGCTTTCTGGTCACAGCTCGGCACACTGTGAAGGTTAAAGGGAGACAGGGCGGGCTTGAGCGAGTGAGTGAGCGAGCGAGCGAGGGACTCAGCAGAGCACAGACAGGCTCCTGGGGAATGTGCATCCATTTAAGGAAGGCAGCTCATCCTGCAGCACCAGGTCTATATACAGTAACGAGTCCTCCTTCCTGCTCTCGGGGGAATGTCGCCCTCCACAGACACCAGCGCAAGAAAGGAGCCCCTCCAGTTGTAGGTGAGTGCTCTGACAGGTCCCTCAGGGCCCAGCTCTGGTAGTCACCTGGTGGAACTTTAGCTGAGACCCACTTCCAAGGCATGGGCTAGCAGATGAGGTCAGAGCCAGGAATTAAATATGGCAACTCATATTTATTACAATTATGTACAGTCATATCTTATATTCTGAAATCTATACATGATCACATAAATGAACATGTGTTTCTCAGTCGGAAGGACAGACATGGCTGTTGGTCAGGAAGGCCCTGCTGCCTGGCTCCACCAGGAGGGAGGAGCACACCTCACCACTGAGGAGCTAAACCACGACACAGCGAGCGAGGACGTCTTGTGTGGTACAGAGGACAACAGGGCAGGTGGGCTGGGGACAGGTGCCCAACGGCAGCATCTGTCAGGCAGGACCCAGCTGTGGAAGGCTGGGTCCTGGGAAGCCTGCGAGATGAAGAGCAGGCCCAAGGCCCTGGCTTTTGGAACAGGCAGAGAAGAAGCCACAAGCCAGGCCAGGACATAGTGGGGAAGACAGCAAGACCAAGGGGCCATAGTTCCCCTGCACTGAGGTGACAGAGGCAGAAGATGACATGAGTTCTGGCCATGCATGGTGTCAGGTGGTCAAGATACTCAGAGGACACACACTCGAGGACACACCTCGACAAGACACCTGTCAGGGAGGGGGGCGTGGCAGCAGGGGCTTGAGCGCGGAGCCCGAGTCCTCTGCCTGGCTTGTGGGTTGGCTGGGGCTGGGGCAGGATGTGTTTGGGAGGCTGGTGAACAGAAATGCAGCCCACACTGCTGCACTGAAGGGCAGCCCCACCCCTACCTGGGCTTCGGGCCCCCTCATGGAGGCAGAGCCACAGCTCTTGCCCACCTGCCTCTGATGTCCTCGGGCACTGGAAAGGTGGGCAAGCAAGCGCCAGCCCTAGTCCCGCTCACTCTCATTGCTGGCGCCTTCTGGTCGCCGCAGCTTCTCTACCTGCTCATTGATTTGCCCGTCGCCGCCCCGTCGGTCCTCCCTCTGTACCCCAAGGACATCCTCCTCATCCACATGGCTCACGTCATCATCCTCATCCTCCTCATCCTCCTTGTCCTCCCTCTTCTCCTCCTCACCCTGCACCTCCATCCTCACCTGGCCCTTGACATCTAGTACCCCTTCACCCTCTTGCTGGGGACCCAGCAGGTGATATGTGGCCGTGGAGCCCTCAGGGCTGTGGCTGTCCTTCCCAGGCGAGGATGATGTAGACTCATTGCTGACAGGGGAGATGTCACTGCTGCTGTGGTGGTTGACGGCCGCGGGGCTGGAGGGTGATGGAGACTTCACTGGGATCTGCCAGGAGGGGATCTTCGGGGCCGATGGGGAAGGAGGGAACTGTCTCCTAGCAGTGGACAAGGAAAAAGAGAAGCAGGTAGAGGTTGGAGACAGAACCTTTCTCCAGTGTCACATACCCACTTAGTCCTTGACCCCTGAACACTCAGCAATGGCAGCAGTTTCCCTAGGGTCATGAGGCAGGGCCCACTGGAGGCCTCATCGGCCAAGGTAGGTACCAGAAGTGCACAGTACTGCCTGATGCCCACCCCAGGGCAGCACCTTGCCAGTTGGGGGCCCAACACACTCTGGAGTTGTCCCACCCACACTCAACATTGTCCATGCTCCTCTCCTGTGGCCAGGTGGGAACAAGAAAGGAGGCAAAAGAGACTGAGGCTGAAATCCAGGAGCCCTTGCCTAATGTGCCCATAATCTCAGCAAAGGGCAGCAGTGGGGAACCCTGGCTACCGGCTCAGAGTCATTCAGACCAAAAGGATGATGACAGACCCTTCACTGGAAACCTCTGAGCCCAAACTCTGACCAAGGAAAAGCCAGCTCTGCCAGGCCTTCGGCCAGCAGCCAGCCAGCCTGAAGCCCACTCCAGGACAGACCTGGGAAGTGGGGTAAGCATGGGCAAGGTCACAAGTACAGCTCTATGACACGAAGTCCTGCTCCTGTCCAGGGCTGTGCTACCTACCAGCACTGGCCACATAGTCAGCCTTCAACCCCAGAGCCCACCAGATGGCACACATGCTATCTGGGCCTGTGCCTCACAAACACAAGAAGCTCAGTTTGCTGTTTCCTTGGTTGCAGGGTCACCTGATGGCCTGCATCTGTTCCCTAACCACAGAGGTACTTGTCTTGTAGGTTTGGAAGGCCAAAGACTTCTAAGGATAATCTGCATGTCCTGCCTGATTGGCCACATCTATTGAGGAGACACTCCTCTCTCACTCCAGCCTGGGCTCCTCATAGCACCCCGTACCCCAGCCTCACTGCTCCCACAAAGCCCACCTCGGCTGTCAAGGTCTAGCCTATCAGCTCTTAAGTCCCTAGCCAAGCAGACACACACGCCTCGAGGCACAGCCTGCTGGGGTGCACTCAGGCTGACTGACTGCTTTCTCCAGCTTCCTGGACAGAGGTTTCCAGAACACTACACTTTCAGCTTTAAAGTCTGCTTGCTCCTCAAACAGATCAGCACTGCAAACAATGTGCTGCCATTCCAGGGAACACCAGGAAGTCAGCGGAGGCAGAGCTGGTCTGTTGATTGACATCCTCTCACACCCTGAAGGCCTCAGTGTGATGTTGTCTGAGACAAGGCTGCCTGGAAAGAGCAGCCACCTCCAGGTGCACTGTGACAGTAGGTGTCCTGTAGCAGACAGTTCTCTGCCTGCAGGCCCTGTCTCTGCCCCACTGCTGTCCTCTCAAACAAACCTCCCCTTCTTTTTCTTCTCTTTAAGGCAACTCTATGGACGCGACCCCCTGGTGGGAGGGCGGGCTCCTTAGGAGGAGAGGCAGGAGTGCCTCTAAGGTTTGTCTCAAGATCGTCATCTTCCAGCTCAGTGAGGGGTCCTGTCCGTCCTGTGATTGCTGTGCCAGCCTACCAGCGACACTCTCCCCCCCCCCCCAAACCAGGTTGACCTTCAATAAGCTAGAGCCCTAAGCTTCCTCCCCTACCGATTCAAAAGAAGTCCTTTCAAGGAGTTGATTTCCGACTTGAGCTCATTAATATTCTGGGACTCCAGGATCCAGTTGGTTGATGTTGTGGCCTGTAGGTCAGAACACAGATAACATGGGTGGGTCACGGTGGTGCCTGTTGCCAGCCTGCGTCCGGGGTCGGGGGACTTAGAAGGGCCCTGGCTGGGGCAGCAGCCGCAATCCACTGTGTGTACACTCTGCACTGTCACACCTGCCTGTGACAACATCCTACGACAACAATCCCCAACCCCTGACTGGGTACACGGCAGTGCTAAGAAGTCATTCCATGTTCTTTGGTGGCACTACAGTACCCACGTGTAAAAATAACAAAGATACCCTTCTGTCTCCCATGAAACTGACAGCTTGTAGTGGTGGCGGGTGACATTATGCTGGGGCAGCGGGAGGGGCTGCTCTAGCCATGAGAATCTTCCCCTTCTGCTTAATGCTTGCAGCATCCACTAAGACAGCCACCGACAGACAGACATAAGCCACCTCATAACGAAGCCCTCCATGAAACCACACCTCCCAAAGAAACCAGCACTAACTAGTCAGGGCAGCAGGCCAGAAGTGGCCTGGGGAAGGCTTAAGCATCTGCTAGCTCCACAGCTTGAAGCCGGCCAAGATGGTAGCCTTATCCTGACACCATCTCCAAGCTTCTTGGGATCTTTGGTTGGGATCTCAGAGCTCCAGAGGTTTTCTAGGGGTCAAGGAGGATGCCCTAGGCAAACCTCACTGTCAGCAAAAGCATCCACGGACCACTATAGCCAGTCTTAGTCACTGTGTAGGACAAGGAGGAGTGGAGAGAAGGACAGGGGCGGGACCTTTTCCCACCACTAACCCCTGAAGAACCACACCGTTATGGTGTGAAGAGAAAAGGTCAAGCAGCTAGCCATGAGTTGGGGCTGCCGGTGGCCATGTGGTCTGTGACTTGGGTGCGGGCATGAGAGGCAGGTGGCTCTCAGTTCACTAGACTCTCTCCAGGCTGATGAGGAGATGTCCTGGGTCTTCCCTGTGAGCCATGGCTTCTGACACAAGGTGAGGACACTCAGCCTATCTAGTCCACTGGGCACACCCGTGAAAAGGAACTTCTCAGCTGTAGGTCTCAGGAAGAAAGACCTGGGCAGTCTGGGAAGGAGCAGAGAACAGGCCGCTGTCCTCTCATCCATTCCCACAGGTCCCTGCCCCAGACCACCAGACAGCAAGGCCCAGGGAGCCACTGTTCTGGCTTCTCTGAGACCTTGAAAGCTACAGCAGCCCATTAACAAGGGAGCAATTTCCACTCACTGGCCACAAAGGACTCAGATTTCCAAACGCACATGGTGCCAGATGCCAGGATTTAGAAATAAAATCTGACATCTGGGGCTTTTTAGCCAGTCTCTTTAAAAAACAGTTGTAGCCAACTCACAGGCTTCAGTTTATGTAGGTTTTTAATTACTTAGAGCTCTTCTTTTCATTTTTTACAGTGCTCCAGTAGGAGTTTGGAAGGCAGATATAAAAACTTACATTACAGCTGAGAAAACATAGCTTGAGTCTTTAGTTTATAGGGTAACAGGAGTCCTCACACACTGTGGGCCTGGGTGCCAGGCCAGAGCCTCACTTCAGCAGGGAGAGCAGGGAAAGGTTCTGTAGGGCAGGAGCTGTGACAACTGTGGACTCTTCCAGACCACAGCAGGCCCCAGACCAGCCATCCCCATCTTCCTTAGAGCTCAACATGTGGTCCTTATTTCAGCTCGGGGCCTGAACACAGTTTTCCAATTTCCGGAATGGCTGCTGGCCATTGGCAGGCCACAGATCTGAGTGATCAGTCAGGTGGAGGCCACACTGTCTTCCTGCCAGCTTTACAGCTGGCTCTGGGGGATACCCAGTCAGCCCAGCAGTGGTAGTGCCCAGCCACCTGTGTGTGAGATGGAATGGATGCTGGGACGAGGTTCTTGGGGACCTTCCTCACAGCAAGGACCCACCCCAGGCTCTACCAGAAGTGTGATGATGTTCAGTTTTCTGGCTTTTCAGTCCAGTTGTGCAGAAGGTCAGCATCCCTGGGGCAGCTCAGCTGGGACCCCTCCCGGAGTAGCTCGACTGGGGGCCTACAGCGGAGCCAACAGATGCTGTTGCTCAGACCCTGTCAGGATGGTGCCCCAGGAATGATACTGTCACATGCAAAGCTGAGGACCTGAATCCTGAGCTTGCTCTTAAGCACTTGAACAGTAAGGACACCAAGGCAGGTGCTGGCCACAGCTCCAGTTTACAGAGGTGTACGCAGCACACCTGTGCTCAGATAGCTAGCAAATGGGAGGTGAAGACTGGTCCCTTCAGCAGACTGCTTCAGGTCGGGGCAGTGAGGCGTGGAGAACACTGTGGGCAACCTTACTTGGTTCTGCTTCCTTTCAGATCATCTGACCCCACTGCAAGTGAGCCCGCACCCTAGGTAAAGTGTGAACTAGAAAACTGCCCATGGCGCACTTCTCCTTGTTGCCTGGACTCCCCCTTGGACTGGCTGTGACCTATAGCCCAGACTGCAGGGGCATGCCTGCCATCAAAGGTTCCTCAGCAGGAGGTGGCATGGAGACTTGAAGGTTGTTCTTGCTGATTAAATGCTAGACCAATGCAGTGGTGCCCCCTTCTTCAATGGGGTGGACAGTGACAACCTGAGGTGTCACCCTATGATAGAACACTGAAAATGGAGGACAGTCAGGCACACAGAAGACAGTAGACAGTCATGAGGATCATTAGGCTTAGAGCTAAATGAACAGACCCTGGCCTGGGAACCTAAGGGCCCAAAGTACCTTGGCGGCTGCCAGCTCGTGGGCTAGCTCCTGGACCTTCTGCTGCTGTTGTCTCAGTAGCTCTTGGACAGAGGCCAGTGTTGTCTGTACCTGAGACACTAGGGAAGAAAGTGTCATGTCTGGTAAGTCAGTGCCCAAGGTCCCTTCCTCGCCCACACACCTGCAAGCTGCTCTCCTCCCTGCTCTGTGGAATGCATCTGCAGGCCCTGCCCCCACACCCAGATAATTTATCTGTGCCTGGGGTGACCCATCCGCTCTGGGTGTAACCTCTGGTGTGTCTACTTCATCTTTCCATTGTGTGCTTGTCTGTGGTCAACAGTGCATCTGTCCAAAACCTCTCCCTTCCAATTATGCCTGCCTGGAGTGCGCCTGGCTCTCCTGCTCCTAGCCGGCTCTGAGCACGCATCTCACTGGCCTCGGTGTCCTTGGGTGCTCTAGGTTAGCTTCAGTTCCGGGGGCTGAGGCTCAGGTCTCTCTGCCTTAGCCAGGAATGGGAAACTACAAGTCCCAACTGTGGTGCTCTCTCCTATTCCCCACCCCACTGAGGATGCGCCAAGGCCCCAGAACCATGTGACCTGTTGAGGCCTGTGACTACTATGTCTCTGATTCCTAGGAGAGCAATGGTTCATGGGACAGATGAGGATTCCAGAAAGCTCTGCACAGGTGCTATCGAGGGACAGAGCCTTCTGTATGGGACAGGTGGCTTTCTCGCCTGCCTTGAGGTTTAGATTCCCAGCTCCTACTTAGTAAACAAGTTCATAAGGAGAGGAGCCACCTCTGCCACAATAGGTCCCAGCTAATCTGGGCCATCACTGGGGCAGCAGGTACTGAGTGTCGTCCGTGTGGAGTCGATAACAGGGGAGGTGGCAGGGGTCCTGGGAGCCACAGTAATTACAGACTCTCTTGACCCTGCATCGGATTCTTTGAGGGAAGGGGAAAAAAAAATCACTGAAAACCCCCCTGAAAACCTCATAGAAGCAGAAATTAAAAATGAACTTTACAGCCCTTAGAATGGCTGTCATTTTATTCCCCTTATTAATATTCTGAGGTTGGGAGCCTTTCCGTAAAAACATAATTAATTGAGGCCGCGCCGACAGTAAACAAGCAATTTCAAATTAAACCGAAATGACGGCGGCTTCATTTGCAAATGTGAACAGATTCTCAGAGCAGATAAATGAAGTCACCACAGAGTGGAGACGAGGGAGAGGGAGGGGCCGAAAAGGGGCTGCGTTAGGACGCTTTGAGGGGTGACTTGATGGAGTCATTAATCTTTACCTGTCTGGGCCACGCTGCCACTCAGTTCCGAGAGACTCGCTGCCATCCTCTCCAGCTGCTTCCTGTCCTCTCGGCCTCCCAGGATCAGGGGCAGCAGGTACTTCTGCAAGAAGTGGTCAGGGGACGAGGTGTCCAACACCAGTCTCTAATCCCACCACCCAACTTGCCCTGATCTTCTGCAGGTTACTCGACAGAAGATCTGCACTCTCCGTGCTAGAAATAAAGTGCTTGAAAAAGTTACAAGACCGAGATCCCAGCCTGGTAAGACCATCCACCTGCACAAGCACAGAGACCAAAAGGAAGTGGGTCTCCAGGCGTGGCTGGGGTTGGGCAGGCGCGTCTCTGAGCTAACTCCCTGTGTGAGGGAGGCATCATTACTTTCTCTTACTTTCCTCAGATACATATTCCTGTGAGGCTTTTCAATTCCATTCAAGAGTTCTAAGAAGAGACTGCAGAAGGATAAGCCAGAAACTGGCCCTATTGGTAGCTTCTGGGGAGGAGAGCTAGGCAGCTTCTCACCAGACCCTTTCTGAATCTTTCACACTTCAACTCTGTGAATGAAACAAACTGCCTCACCCATCCAGACCCAGTGCCAGATCTGAGGAAACACAGCATTCCTGGAGAAATCAGAGGACAATCAACAGACTTCTGGGATCAATGATCTTCCATACTGGGATAAGGCAGGCACACTGAAGCTTACTACAGCGGTCACCTTGGACTCTTAAACATCACAAGGTGCATCCTTCACAGAAAGAGCCAAAACAGCCTATATCTTCCCAGAACCAAAAGGTAGGGCAGAGGAGAAACTGCCTCAGGAGACCCAGAAAGCCAAGGCTGGTGACTGCAGAGCTACCAAACAAGGGTCCCTCGAACCAGCCTCTCCATCAGTTGGAAGGTAGGGGCACACCTGTAGGCCTTGGGACATGGATGTACAACAAGGGCTGGAGGTAGTAGTTGTCAAGAGAATTAAGGAGAGAACGTGTGCTTTGCCACTGTGCAGTTTGGGACCCTGAGAGCATCTAAGTCCCCAATCTAGGGGGCAAGGTCCACCCCAACCCTAGAGCACACTACTTCAGCTAAGCACACGAGCCTGGCAGGTGCTGCCCAGAGGGAACGTAGGTTCTTAAGTCTATTTGGGTCCCAGATGAGTAAAAAGAAGGACTGTTCTCCATTGCAGGTTCTGTACTAGGGAAGGAAAGCAGGTCTCACAGGGGTTTGTGGGAGAACTCATTTCAAGAGAGACTCAGAGTGAAGCTCATCATTTAGCATATGCACAGAAGCCGTTTCTATTTTGCAAAGTGCTTTGCAGCCACAGTGTGAGTTATTACCCACAACTGAGCGAAACTCATCAACTGAAGCCTGACGTTTCCAAAGTATAAAAGTCAAGAAATTCTCAGCTGTATAAGCAGCTACCCCGCCATCCCTGAGGCCAGAGCCCATGAGCAGGGAGACCTGTCGCTGCTCTGGCTAAGTCTGTGTCTGTACAAAGCAAGACAGCCTCACTTTTTCTAAACGTAAAGAATACTACTAACATGCTGAAGACATGTCACCATTGTGATCAACAATTCAATGATTCCTTTCTTTGTAAAACACAAACTGGCGGTCAGGGCTCCATGGAAACAGACGGCAATCTCTGTGTCACATCTGAACCAAGGTGCTACACCTCCTGTTCTGTGGGGTGGGGAGGCGGGTTGTCACTGTCATGAGACAATCTTGAGCTGCTCACAGGACCCTGTACTTGTGAACTCTGTGTTGGTGCATGTCTGCAGTCAGTGGCCTGAGAAACGCTGCCTCACACAGGACTCCACGGTGGCTCAGAGGGGGAAGTTCCAGGCCTGTGACACCTTGGTTCTGAATTTCAGCACAGGAAGTTCTTATTCTGGCAGCTGCCACAACTCTGTCGTTAGCCATTGTACAAAGTGAAAAACTAAGAATCTGAGAATATAAGGTTTAAACAGATTTCATGTGTTGAAAGTTACACTGCAAGCCTGGGAATTCAGTAGAGTCCTTAGAAAAAGAAAAGGAAGGCCGGGCATGGTGGCGCACGCCTTTAATCCCAGCACTTGGGAGGCAGAGGCAGGTGGATTTCTGAGTTCGAGGCCAGCCTGGTCTACAGAGTGAGTTCCAGGACAGCCAGGGCTACAAAGAGAAACCTTGTCTCCAAAAAACCAAAACAAAAAAACAAAACAAAACAAAAACAAAAAACAAAAAACAAAACCAAAAAAAGAAAAAAGAAAAAAAGAAAAGGAAAACAGTTACTAAATAAATGCAGGCTGGATGAGTGGGCGGCGTCAGAGGAGAACATGGCTTCTCTCCAGGGCAAGCATGCCTGAGTGTGGGACCATCTAGGCTGTACATCTTGTAGACAGTTTCTCCAAAGCAAGGACAGGCCTTCCCACTGGTATCAGGGGAGAAAATGTTGGTTCAGTGCCTTTAGCTCTGCTGTGAGCATCTTGAGCTACGAGCTCTCAAGGGCTCGCTGACTCACAAGGCCCAGGGAAAATCCTATATGTATACGGATGCTACCACAATGCACAGAAAACAAGAAGTGTGCTTCCTGAGCTAGTTGTAAATACCAGGGTGGAACAAGAGCTTCCCACGTGCCAGCAGGCAGGGGGCCAGCACTGCTCCAGTTCTATTCCAGGACTGACTCCTGGCCTTCACTGCAACCCCAAGGCCAGTTCTCCAGATGGCATCACACCGAGATGCATGCATACCCCTGACCTACTGAGCAACAGTGCTCCTGCTCTGCCTTCAGTGTGTTCAGAACATTGCTGGAGCAGCTGGGCAAACCCATTAAAATCAAAGCCTCTGTTGGTGCACACTGCCTCCGTTCCTTCATTGAGTATTGAACCCACAGTGCCAATCAATATGGGCAGGCACACTTTCACATCACTGCAAAGTTGGACTATCTGTCTTGGCTCCATCTTATGGATGGAACTGTACTCTGGGACAGAGTCAGGTTCAACACACTCAGCTAGGCTCCAGTGTCCAAGCTAGTAACAACTAGATTGTTCTGTTCTCAAATTTGCATGCTTCTCAGTGGTGCCAGACACTACTCTAAATACTTGAGCCAGCACTGGGTCATGCTGCGGGTGGAGTCAAGGTGGAGAGGTGAAGCAGCAGTGCTGTGCGCATTCGTGTCTCTCCGGCTGTGCTCCCTGCCTCCAGCACAGCCCCTGTACTCTGGGCCAGCTGCCCACTGGGTGCAGTGCCTCTGTAGGGGGAGGAAGGCTGAATGCCAAGGGTGGCATAACACCGTGGCCCCTGGAAGGCAACTTACCTTGTAGAGCTGGTGAAAGCCAAATGCAATTCCTGCCATGATAATGGCCAAGGCACCATAATCTCGCCATCGGGAGCCTCCAGGGCCTGGAGTAGAAAAAAAGGAAGAAGAAACTAGGACAGGTCTCTGCCCAGGGGTATCACAGGGAGACACAGGGCTGCAGAAAGCACATGACCACCAGAACATCAGGGCTCAGCTCTGCCCTCTCCTCTTTAGTCCCAGAACTGTCTGCCTCACTTGAGATGGAAGTGACCTGATCATGTGATGCTGGGAAGAGGCATCCAGCTGTGAGCTTGGTGTCCAGCCATGGGGGTCAGAAGGCAGAGGCGATGTGAGAACCTTTGGCCTAGCCTCATGAGGTCAAGGAACAAGGACCATTCTAGAGGCTACTGTATGCACAGCAGACAGGATAAACCAGGGGCCAATGTGACCTGGGCCTCTGCTCTAAAGACACAAGTCTGCAGAGGCCTAAGCAAGGCAACTTCTGAGTACTGAGGGACCGGCTCAGGCTTGTCTCCTGGAGGCTGAGTGGATGCGGTGGAGAAGACAGGTCAGGGGCCTGGAGCACTAGCCCACAAAGTGGGAAGGAGCACCATCACAACTGTGTATTTTCGGAGAACACTGGCCTAGCTCTGGGGCGAGCTCCAGGTGCGGACACCCTTGCGAGGGCTGCAGAGGCAAATACAGCTGGGCTACATCAGAGGCCAAGGACGCCTTAGAAGGAGAACTTCCTCTAAATTTGCCATTTGGCTGAGGATCTGGAATGAGCATCCAATGCCCACCACAGGGCAGGCTCCAGTCCACACCCACCCGCACATACAGGCCGGTGCAGCGTTTCTTGTGTTTCCTTCCTCCAGCTGTGTTCTGAAAACAGTAAATAGAAAACTCCAGAAAACACAGCCCACAGGCCTTAGAGTGTACACCACGCTAAGAAGCAAGATGGACTCTCAGCCATCTGCTCTGACCCACCCAGGACAGCCCATCACACACTGATTGCCATCTCAGCTCTCAGACTTAGTAACTTAGTGCACAGTCTAAGTGAGCCTTGTTTCACTTAACAATGGCCTCAAAGCATAAAGGGCAGAGACATTGATAATTTGAATCTGCCTAAGAAAAGCCCAAGTGTTTCCCTTAAGAGAAAGAAGTGAAAGTTCTCAGTAAGGAAAAAAGTACACAAGGCTGCTAAGATCAGACATATGGTGGGTGTGGGGGCATGCCTTTTAATATAGCACTCTGTCATAGTTAGGCTTTATCACTGTTAATCTTACTATGCCTAATCAGTAGTTAAGCTTTCTAACTGCTGTGTACATAGGAGGGCCCAGTTTCAGGCTTCTACTGCCCTGCAACATGTCCCCTGTGGGCAAAATCCCCACAGTTCCAGATGAGAGTCTATTTGCAGAAGAGAGGAGGGTTCTAGCCTCCCACAGACAGTTCACAAAGGGCTTTGGGTATGAAATCTGGCCTGCTCTCTCGAGGCCTCTGGAGCAGAAGTCAGGTCCGACTCCTCTCAGGGGATCTGCCAAGAGGAAGAACGGAGACCATGGTGGGCACTCTTGGCAGTGATAGATGAAACAAGGTACTGTGTCAATGGAAAAACTGTCTACGAGATGCCTGACAGACTCTGCTGAGAGAAAAGCTGCCTTCTTCCAAAAGTGAGTGTGGGAGAGAGGAGGGACAGGAGCATTGTGAGAACTCTCAGAAGAGCCTGGAACTGCCACCAGGTCCCAGCTGTGGAGCTTCAGAGAGCTCTCTGGCCCCTCCCAGCGCTCTCAACCTGTGCCTGCAAGCTCACCGAGGTCCTTGCCACCATCTGCTGTCTCAAAATCCAAGGAGAGGAGCAGGGCCCTGTGCAGGCTGCGGGCACAGAGGAGAAGCTGTAGGTCTGTGGCCATCAAGGACTACCTTGCTGTTGGGGGTGTCTGTGTGTGCTGAAGTCCCCTTTACTCCAGACTCTGCTCTGAGACTCCTGAGGTGGGCGAGGCTCTCAGCTGGAGCCTGGCATGCAAGGTCTCTGCCCTTCGTGGGCCTTCCCATTGCTCCATCTTTCTAAGTTAGTCAGGTTTTGCTCTTGATGGCAGATGTGAGGTACAACCTCCAGTCCATCTTAGGAAAAAAAAGTGGTCAAAGAGTGACCTCCCACATGGAGGTCACTCCTAGGTGCTGCAATTAGCAAGCCACATTCATGTTAACTCTCAAATGGCCACTAGTCGCTGACTATCCTACAAGAAGGCAATTGTACCACACTGAAAACTCGACCAGACCCCAAGCTTGCTGAATCAGCTGCTTCCACACGCACACCTCCCATGCTTGGACAAGCACAGACTCTTTCTGCTGACATGGAGACCCTGAGGCCATGCAGCCGCCAGAGCTTGAGATCTGTGAGCTCAGGCCCTGCACAGCTGCCCACCATGCAGGACTCTGCCCTCCCCATGCCAAGAAACACCTGTAGTTCCCGCCGGCTCACCCTTCGCCCTCACCGCCGCTGCGTTCTTGCCAGGCTCATATTAAGAACATTTTATTGCCCCCTGGTTTTCATTATTAATGAAAAGGGACCAGAATGATCTTTCCTAAAGTTCAGAGAGTCTATAAAAACTAGAAGCTGAAATGCCATTTTACTCGTTTTAGAGATGTGTGATACAATTCTGTCTGTGGCAAAATGAAGAGAGGAAAAACTCAGATGCAAAAGCCTTTCCCACTATACAGCTTCAAGGGTAAGAGGGTCCATTCAAGCCCTCACACTGGCTCAGTACTCAGTTCCCATCATCTGCATCGTGCCCGCTGCCTACTCTGAGAACAGGCTTTCCTAAGTGCAGTGGATTCTCCTCACCGCACTCCTGAGTCCGGAAGCAAACTACAGGGCCAGCAACTTGATGGCTCCAGCTGGGAAGGGACTGAAGAGAGATGAAAAGCCTCTGGGAAAACGGCTGCATTTATTCATTTACTCATGTGAATAAGGGATGGATGCAGGGACAACTATCTCCTCTTACCACGTGGGCCCCAGGGATCAAACAAAGGTCATCAGGCTTGGTGGCAGGAGCCTGCACCCCACTGGGCGAGCTTCTCGCATGAGTAAGCTATACAACTGGGGCTGGAGAGATGGCTCAGCAGTTATGAATACTTGCTGAGTTTGGTTCCCAGCATCCATGTGGCAGCTTACAACTGTCTGTGACTCCAAGTCCAGGGGATCTGATGCCTCTGGCCTCTGAGGGCACTGCACTAACACACACACACACACACACACACACACACACACACACACACACACA
>JADRCD010213337.1:0-30674 GCA_019843815.1 Montemys delectorum
AACAACAACAACAACAACAACAAAAACCAGAAGAAAAAAAAGAGAGAGAGAAAGAAAAGTTGCCTCTTTCTTTGTAAGTTAGGTTGACCCAGAACCTATGGCAATTTGTATAATTGGGCTAGGGGGCAAGAATTCTGGGAGGGAAAATTATGTAATCCCTCTAAAGGAATTGTTCTGCCTATCTCTGTAGCCTGGTTTAAGGCAAGTCCGCCTTCCATGGTGTGGCCTCTTGGCCAGGTGATTGTCTAACCTGTCTGGATTAATTCCTTTGTATTTTGGGTGACTCGGGCTAGGCACTCCATCCTTTAATGGGCCTTTACTGCTCCTTAGTCAACGCCAATGTGAAAAGTAGCAATACAATTACATAGTAAGATACTGTCTCAAATCAACACATCTGACTAAACCAAACCTGGGATTAGGAGATAACACAATCTGTGATGTGCTTATAGGAGGGCCTGAGCTCAGTTCTCAGAAGCCCATTTAAGAACCCAGGCTAGGCAGATCCCCTGGGACTCACTGGCCGGCCAGCTAAGTCTAACTGGGAAGTTTCAGGCTAGTGAGAGATCCTATAACATCTAAAGGGAAAAAAATGACATAACTGTGTTAACTTCAAAAGTGCACTGCAGTAGAGGCTGGCAAGATAGCTCAGTGGCTAAGATCATTTACTGCTATTCTAGAAGACCGGAGTTCAGCACCCATGTTCTTAGCACCCATGTAAGGTGGTTCCCAGCTACCTGTCACTCTAGCTCCATGGGAGCTACTGACCTCCACGGTTGTACAAGTACATCCATATATATACGTATAAATAAAAATAAAATCTTTAAAGGGTAGGCAGTGCCTGAATATTTACACTTGAATTTGTCCTCTGACTTCCAATTGCATGCACATGCACACATACATGCATCCACAGGACACTGACATTCATATATGTGCACATGTGCACATACACACAATTCTAAAAAAAATACACAAGTCTGTTTATTGTCAAAAGCCAGCTCCGACAGCACTGGGTAAACTGAGGAGTGCCAGGTGTAGAGTCAATGACTTATTACTCAGCAGACTTTCCTCTGAGAGAATAAAGCTTGATTCACTAGGGCCAGCACTCCCTGTGACTGGTGAGAAACTCTCTGAACTCTTTAAATACTTTGGGGGCTGGCAGGGAGGAGAAGAGAAAAGGAAGAGGGAATCATGGAAGAGGGAATCATACTCTCTCTGTCTCTCTCTGTGTCTGTCTCTTTCTGTCTCTCTCTCTCTGTCTCTCTCTGTCACACACACACAATAAATTGATGAAGCAAGACAAGTTTCAACACCTTTATACATATGCAGACAGACAGACAGACAGACATATAGAGAGACTGGATGGATGGAGCAAAGCTCCCAAACTTTATTTTTTCTCTTGGCCTTTTTATACCTTCTAAAACAAAGCTCCCTATGTAGGAAAAAGATCACCTCATAGCCATCCATTAAACATCCTGTAAAAACAATCACCATAAAAACAAATCTTTAAAAACAGATTGAAATCATTACAGAAGGATTATCATTATACATTCTTCTTTTGAAACTCATATCTAACCAAACATTTCCCATCTATCTTTCTCTCCACAAGTTCAACATAACCCTAAAGCAATACTTCTTTTATCATTGATTAACAAAGTTTGAGCAAGCCACTCTATAGGAGCAAGTTTTCTCCTGTGCTTAGCTGATAACAATTCGTATTTACCAAGGAACAGATTATCATCTATCTTACTTACATCTTATTTTTGAAGCCATGTTCAGCTCAACTGTCTAGTTATCTATTTTAATATTCAAAATATAATGATTTAATCTTTATTCATAACCGTCTTTCCATGGTACACACTGAAACCTGTGACCACATCTCTAGATCACAAGATCCAGAAACTCAGACCCAACCTAGAATGAATGTTTTCTGTGATCGTTAAGTTGTCCCAAGTCCATTTTTCTCTTCCAACTATAATTATGTGCTCATAACACATGAAAGCTCACGGTGTTCTTTTTCTCACCTGTGCAGCCCTCAGTATTCTACAAGGGGGAGGGCACATTCTACTCTTAATTCTAACTTTGTTATATCTTTCTGGAAAAACAATTTAAACCATCTCCTTAAACTTTCTATCAACTACCCTACCTTCCTATTGAAATCAAATGAGGAATTCTATAAAAAAAATCATTAGTTCATCTAAACAGTATTATTTTATGGAAGTTCATCTTCATAGTGATGTGTAGGAAAATTGCCCAGTAGAGTAGTCTATCACCCAGGAAGTAATCACAACAGGCTATAGGCAGTGAGAGTCTTCCCACGACAGTCATGCCATGCCAGATATATGAGGACTATAGCAGTGACAAACATGAGAAGGCACAGTAGCAACAAGAAGCAATTCTTGGACAAAGCCCCTGGGACTGTGTCTCTCCAGTACACCCATCGAGCTGTGCGGAACAGTGGGTCATCTCCAGGAAGCTCACTTGCCTACTGCAGCTCCTCCCGCATGACATCGCCCAGTTTACATCCGTGCATCCTACAGGCAGGTCTCTAATCTCCTTACTCTGAACCCCGGTGGTCTTGGTAATTGGACTCCTAAATGGACTCAGACAGAACATAGCCGTATATCAAACAGTCTAAGCTTTAACTAAGGAAGCAGGAATAGACTCTATTTTCTTTGAAAATTTTTGTACACTTTTACATTGCATCTTGGTCACTCAACCTCAAGAAAACTCCCTTCCAAATTCAGTTCCTCTCTCTTTTATTTTAAAATTAGAGTCAAGTGCTATTAGCTCCTCATTAGGGGTGGGGAACCACTGCACAGGAACCACCACCCCCCACACACACACACACAACACACTAAGAAAGCACTTGTGAAAGGAGCAGGCTGAGCAGAGGAGTATCTGTGGGGCCTGCAGTCTATAGGGTTACACTTTTCCCTGTTATTCCCCCATGCCCATCCCCATTTCATTCAGCATTGGCATTTTGGGGGAAAGGACATGCTTTTCCCAGAAGCCTGCTTTCCCCAGAATTCAGTCTGTTTTAAAACGCACACACACTCACTAATATATGTATGTATAAATATATATTATACATACATACACATATACACATACATACATATGATACAATATATGTAGGGGGTTAAGTATCCCTAAAGTTGAAAACTTTACTAGGGAAAGGGGCAACAGCACTTTGCCATGTGCTTCCCTTGTACTTTGTCTTGAAGATGCTTTAAGCTAACCTAGGTAGCATGGGCCACTATCACCCACTGTCCCTTACATTTTGTTTTTGAGGCCCTGAGCTGGCCTGGCTGGAGTTGACCACCATATTAGTTTTACATTCTGTTTCAGGCCATTGAGCTGGTCTCCCACTGGTCCTTATGTCCTATTTGGGGGCACCTGTTCTTCTGTACTTCCTGGAACTATCCTCCTTCCTAACAGTACTAAATACAGGTCACAGGTGTCACATTCAGATGACAGAAAGGAGAGAGCATCTTTCTTGGGTCTCCAGATCTAGAAGGCTCCTTGGAGACAAATTGGTTTAACCCCTCCATTTTTGAGGGCTGTGGGAATCTAACAGAGATGCGAAGGAGCTGGTTACAGGGCACACAGCAGTAGGTTTTAAAGTCAGATCATGCTATCTGGGTGCTGAGATAGGGCTCTGCCCCACATCCCATGCAGCCTCAGGAAGTTGTATTATAGTTTGCTCCTGCTGCTGGATAGAAAATTAATGAGACTGAATGGCATGATCAATGTAAAGCTCACACTTTGTACCAAATGGAAATGACTTCGTTATTTATGTATTTTTTATTATTATTTTTAGTTTTGGGTGATTTGATTTGATTTGGTGGTAGGATCAATCACATAAAAAGTGTTCTTGGCCATTCAGTATCATCATACTCCTCACCCCCTTCTACCAATGTGCTCTCTGTAAAGGTAAAGATTTCTAAGCCAGCTCTCACTCAACAACTGATTCCATGATAGGAACACAAAAACATGTTCCTGCCACTCACTGCAAGCAAAGCTTCTGGACCCTTATCTTTGTTGCATGCTGAGAGCACTAATTAATTTCAGGCATTCTTCTATTGTGCTCCTCTAAACTCTGGAGTGTGAGTCGCTCCTGCATTGTGCAGCACAAGCCAGATAATGACTTGCTTTTGCATAATACCAGTGTCAGTCCCATGTTTTAGTTCTTATTCAAGTTTCTTGAATGACTCTATTTAAGAGACCCACGTTGGGACAAGGAAGCACACTGTTTTGTGTGAAAGATTCATTTCAGAAAAGTATAGATTTGTAGTATATCAGTTTTAAGAAACAGCAAAAAATGAAAAAATGGCATTAAATTATTAAAGAGTTTTAGGCTTCAAATTGATATCATCATATTATTAAGCAAAAACGGTTACTGGTAGTTTTTAAAATATACATTTTTTTCTCACCCATCCTTTTTTTCCACTTCCTGCTCAGTATTACCTTAAAGACATAACAAATGGAGCCCAGATTTTATGAGTTCAAATCTCACCTGTGATGTCTTGGTAATAGGTTCAGACTTCATACCTATTCGGCATCACCAAAAAGATGATTTATAATTAGTTGCTAAATGAATAACATGACATGATGGGCTACAGTTGTCTGTCTCCTTTTATTCTATAATTATCATGAGCCATACAGTTCAATTTTCTAGTTGGTATTTAGCTAAAATTGCATCAGTGTACTTAGTCACTGTCTTAGTTTGGGTTTCCATTGCTGGGAAGAAATATCATGACCCAAGCAACTCTTATAAAGGCAAACATTTAACTGGAGCTGGCTTACAGTTTCAGAGGCTCAGTCCGTCATCATCATGATAGGAAGTGTGGCAACATCTGGGAAGACATGGTACTAAAGAAGGATCTGAGAGATCTACATCTTGACCTGACTGCAGCCAGGAGAAACTGACTCTTTCCCTACTGGGTGGAGCTTCAAAGCCCACCCCCATAGTGATCCACTTCCTCCAACAGAGCCACATCTACCCCAACAAGGCCACAATTCCTAATAGTGACAAGCAAATTCAAACCACCATATCACCTAAAGCTCTCTGACAGTAATCTGCTAGGATCGCCCATTTAAGTACTGCAGTGAGTCTCATCAGGCAGAGATGTGCATGTTTGAAAACCCTGCTCCCATTCCTCAAAGCTTTACATATAGTAGATGCTCACTGAATGTTTATCAACTGAATATCTAAATATTACATACCCTTAGCACCTTTCCTTCTAGAAAATAAGATCCTAAAATCCAAGAAGCAGGTTTGGTATGGTGATGATATCTGTGAAATTTGGCATGAGAACACCGTGAGTCATACCTCCACCATGGTGTCCAGCACTGCCCCTGTTGAACTCTATTGATCCCTGTGGCTGGTAACTGTGTGTCATGACCACATGGGCTGCTATGGAAGTACTGTTAGTGAGGTATAGTTCAGCCATGGGCCAGCAAGTGGCCAATGATGTATGAGTAAAGGGAGTAAGCACAGTGGAGGATAGAATCTGAAAAGGGAAATAGATGGAGGACAGGCAAGAGCTGAGCAGAGCACTATGAATTCAACTCTAGAGAAACCAACTTCCATTTTACTGAAAATGGTGGTAATGATGTCCTTAGAAATACGAAGCATCACATGTAGAAAAAAAATGCCACAAGTCCTTTTGAAATCAGTCTAGTAGTTCTTATAAGGTTCAATGTATTTCTTTCATGCAACCATTATTCCAAGGTGTCTGACCTAAAGACATGGAAACACAATTCACAAAGACTCATACACTAATATTCACAACTAGCCAATAGACATTCCTATTGCTTGGAAAAACAGACTGGCTCTCAGGACAAGATGGCTTCTGTTTCAGAGTATAACTTTACCTTTCATGGACAATTGTCCCCACTTGAAGGGTAAACTTTTATGCTCAGTTATTCTTGGAATCTAAAGATTTAAAAAAAAAAAAGACTTAGTTGTGCTTTCAGCTTTCTTTAAATAATGCCCTTTTTAAGATTTCACGCTTTATCAATGTAATTGTTTATAGTTCCTACCAAGTGTGTCAGGTTTCTTATTAAGAACTGAGTCTTAAGTCAGGTTTACTTAACAATGTTTCCATCAAGTTTTATCTAAGCATTATATGACAGCTAATTTTTTAAAGCATGATTTGTTTTTCAATGCTGCTGTGAAACTAACAATCTGGGTGCTTTGTAACCATACTTAAAAGCCTAAACTAATATGAACAGAAGGACAGAAAGGACAGCTGAGTATTTTTGGTCCTTGCTCTCCGAGGTCAAGGAGGTCCCAAGGAACCACAGTGCATGTCTTGCAAGGTCCTGTAATGCAGCTCTAACCAGGCTCTGTCCTCTTGATCAGGAAGAGCGTGGTGTTGTGATACAGATAGGAGAATGTAACCCAGCAGTTCTCAGCCTGTGGGTTGTGACCTATTTGGGGGTCACATGACCCTTTCATGGGGGTCACCTAAGACCATGGCAAAATACCTATATCTACATTGTGATTCATAACAGCAGCAAAATTACAATTATGAAGTACCAACAAAAATAATTTTGTGGTTGGGGTCACCACAACACGAGGAGCTGGATTAAAGGGTCACAGCATTAGGAAGGGTGAGAACCACTGCTGTACCCAGTGTACGTTCTGCAAAGGAGAGAGACAACCCTGAGAGGAATGTTCCCTACAAGAAGGGCTTGACTCATCCCAGCAGGTGACACAACTGGCAAAGGAAAGATTAAAGGAGCCAGAAGTGCTTACCATGCTCAAACAACTCCTGAGGACCACACCCTAAATGCCCTTAATAGAACAAAACAAAACAAAACAAGGTTAGTTTTGGCTATCTACATGGTTTTAAAAACAGAAATAAGCAAAGATTAGAATTATTGGTAAGAACATAAAACAAACAAACTCTAAACTAGACTTTTTGTTTGTTTTTTTTTTTTTTTTTCGAGACAGGGTTTCTCTGTGTAGCCCTGGCTGTCCTGGAACTCACTCTGTAGACCAGGCTGGCCTCGAACTCAGAAATCTGCCTGCCTCTGCCTCCCAAGTGCTGAGATTAAAGGCAGGTGCCACCACTGTCCCACTAGACATTTTTTTTAAAGATTGTATTTATTTATTTTGTGTGTATGAGTACACTGAAGCTGGATAGAGGGTTGTGAGCCACCATGTGGTTCAGGGACCTGAACTCAGGATCTTTGGAAAAGCAGTCAGTGCTCTTAACCTCTGAGCCATCTCACCACTCCCCCACTAGACTTTTAAAAAGACCAACCAATGATTAGGTCTTAAAGGGTTCCCCACTAAACCCTGAGTATGGGCTGCTAACATGCCAGGTAGAATTACCAGCCTCCCCAGATGGAATCAGACTAATGACTCTCTTGTCCTTCCTAACTATAAACAAAATGATACTTGTAACTTTGCTGGTAATTCTGCTAATATTTCCAACAAAACCAGGCCAAAGCCACACCAAACTACTTGGAACCAGCACCCTGGACTCTTCTGTGGAATGGGTTATGCTTGTTACAGTTTAAATAGTGATTCTATTAATCTTTTGACCATGTGCTCTTAACACTGTTTATTTCCTCATATTACAGCCAGTCTCCCACTCAGACGGTCCTGTGACAATCTAACTCCAACCCTCTGGGTCCCCTTGATTTCCTTCCTTCCAAGGCTAGAAAGTCTACAAGAATGGGAACCCTAGATCTTCTGCACCCCAACTTACTCAAGGTAAATTTAATCCCACTCTCCTTGCTTTGACTCTTCTTCCCTCATCTCTCTATCTAAGAGCCAGTTAAGGACTTCCTTTTCTCACCTCAGCTGAGTTTTATTCAAATTAAACTGCCTATTCCCTTCCAAGGCTGCTTAGATAGGCTCGAGAGAGGCATTTCAAACAGCACACTCAAAAATTCTACCTAGCAAGAGCAATCCAGACCTGTCACTGTCTGATTCCTCATGGCAGTCAGGGTTATCTGTTCAGAGGGGGAACAATAAGAAGAGGAGATAAAAATGAGGCAGGCAGTTTAGGGAAATGGGCCTTGATTCATGCCTTTGGTCTAAAGCCAGGAATGTCCTCAGTCCTGTTCTGACTGGAGACCAGAAATGTTTGAAGTATGTGGAGGTTTTGGCCCGTGGTCTGGTTCTTGTATGACTTTAGGACTTCAACAGGAAAATAGTTCTGGATGTACCTCCCACCTCTGTTCTCACCATCAGCTTTGGACTCTACCTCCCACTTCCCTACCTGGTAACTCCAGAAAGGTAAATACTGACTTTGCTCCTTCTTAGAATTTAAATCGCCATAGAAGTAAGACCTGTCTAGGCTTCGTAGAAGTTTATTAAGACAAAGCTACTTTCTCCTGGTCAATACAATCTTATTCTACCTCCAGCTCTGGGTAGAGACCTGACATTCTAAGCCACTCAAAACATTATATCCCATTGTCTCCTGGTTGTAAGAGTTAATAGTGGTGACTTCGACAATCACCTGACCATATCTACCCCTCAGCAGCTAAAACCAGGCTAGAGGAGGGAGGACTAATTACCCCTCTCATGAGATAATAAGAGAGGTCCTTTCTAGAAGCCTCTCCATCCAGGTAGTTGCTTGCTAGCAGAGCTTCCATCCATGTAGCACTGCAGAGTTTGCCTGTTTAAAGTTTTCTTTTTCTTTTATCTCTTTTTCTTTAGAATACCAGCCAAAAGCCCAAGCATGCTTTCTGAGGCTCCCCAGTCTTTCTCATACTTGCTCTGAACCCTCTCCCTTCCTGTTGTGCTATGCAGTTGCTTTCCAACCTCCACTGGAAAAGGTATGTCTCTCATTTTCTCTAGACAGTTCCCAAGATTTAGAGTGTGCATAATCTGTTGTTTTTCTCTAGAAGGCTAATAAATTTGTCACTGAAATTTCTTCTAAGCTAGATATAAACTTTTCTTTTATTATTAAGGAGACTAAAAACCCAATAGGAAACCTCAGTTTCACCAGTAGCAGTTTTAATCCACAAAACTAGAAACACTCCAAGCCTCCAAATTTTATGGTTAAATTTGTCAACCTGATTCAACCTAAAATCTACTGGGAAGAGAGTCTCATTGAAGGATTATTGTGATGGTTTGCACATGCTCTGCCCAGGGAGTGCCACTATTAGAAAGTGTGGCCCTGTTGGAGTGGGTGTGACCTTGTTGGAGTGGGTGCATCACTGTGGGTGTGGACTTTAAGACCCTCATCCTAGTTGCCTGGAAGCCAGTCTTCTAGCAGCCTTCAGATGAAGATGTAGAACTCTTGACTTCTCCAGGCCCACATCTGCCTGGATACTGCAATGTTCCTGCCTTGATGACAATGGACTGAACCTCTGAACCTGTAGGCCAGTCCCAATTAAATGTTGTCCTTATAAGAGTTGCCTTGGTCACGGTGTCTGTTCACAGCGGTAAAACCCCAACTAAGACAATTATCTATATTGGGTTAGCCTGTGGATATGTCTCTAAGGGATTGTTTTAATTAGCTGACCAGTGAAGATTCAGCTTACTGTGGGCAGCACCATTCCCTAGGCAAGGATTCTTGAACTGTGAGGGGAGGAAAAAACTGCACAAGTAGGCAAGTGTACATTTAGTTCTCTGTGCTCTTGACTATGGATGTAATATGACTAGCTTTTTGAAGTTCCTGCCTTGACTTCCTCACAATGATGGACTGTAACCAGGAATTGTAAGATGAAGTAATGCCCCTTCTCTGCTAAGTTATTTTTGTTATGGTTTAGTTTGTTGTTGCTGTTCTTGTTTTGTTGTTGTGGATTGTTTGTTTGTTTGTTTAAATCACAGAAACAGAAATGAAACTTCCTATCAGGCTATGTGAAAACAACTTGTGACATGCTACACAACAATTAAAATATAAAACTAATTCATACAATTATAGATGGATTTCAAAAACATTATGCAGTTAAAATAAGCCAGACAAAGACTATATGTGGATGATTTCTTTTAGATTAAAATCTAGGAAAGGGACTGGTGAGATGGCTCAGCGGTTAAGAGCACCAGCTGTTCTTCTTAAGGTCCTGAGTTCAAATCTCAGCAACCACATGGTGGCTTACAACCATCTGTAATGAGATCTGACGCCCTCTTCTGGTCTGTCTGAAGACAGCTACAGTGTATTTAGATATAATAATAAATCTTAAAATAAATAAAATCTAGGGAAAAAACCCTAATCCACACCCTAAAACTCAGCTCAGTGATTGTTCCATTCCAGGACTGAGTGGAGAGCTCAAGGTACATTTGTGGGGAGATGGGGTTAGTGATTAGTGATGACTTCCATGTATGTGCATATTATATCTCAAACTTACTGAGCCCTACATTAAACACATTTTAATGTGTGTAACTATCCTAAGTAATGCATGTACCTCTTTTTAAAAAAGAAGTATTTATTTTTAATTTTTGTGTGTGTGTTGCCTGTGTGTTTGTCTGTGCACTATGGTCATATATATACATAGAGGCCAAAAGAGGGTATTGGATTCCCTGAAGCTGGAGAGACAGACAGCTGTCTGGGTAAAGAAGAAATAGGGCTTGGCATGGTGGTGCACACCTTTAATTGTAGCACTCAGAGGCAGAGGCAGGCAGAGCTCTGTGAATTTAAGGCCAGCCTGATGTACATAACAAGTTTCAAGCCAGAGATATGTAATGAGTCTCTATTTTAACAACAAAAGAAAACAAGCTGGAGAGATAGTTCAGAACTTAACATATGTTCTGGTCTTCCAGAGGACACAATTTAGATCCCAGTACTCACAACAGGCAGTTGTGAATCCAGTTTCAGTAGGATCCAGTGTCTCTGACCTCCTTGGGTACCAACGTTTGTGTGCATACCTCCACTCAGACACACACAATTAAAATAACATATTTAAACAAACAACAATAGAGGAATCAGAGGAGACTTACCAGCCAGACCTGATTGCTTAGGTCTGTAATCCTAGCACTTGGAAGGCTGAAGTAGAAAGATGACTGTGAGTTTAAGCCAGTCTGAACTGTTCCAAAACAAAACAAACAGAGGTGTCATGATTTAGGATGAGGTTAGACAAACTCATGACATGGATAGAATGAATTAAATGGTCAACAAAACATATAGGAGAAGAAGCAGAGGAGAGAAAGAGAAAAGGGGAGTGTGGGCAGAGGAAGATGGGGAGAAAGAAATTACTTCTTATAGTTAATGAGACATTGTTTTATTTATATTTTATATTTATTTGTTTATTTATTTATTTTGAGACAAGGTTTCTCTGTGTAACAAGCCCTGGATGTCCTGGACTTACTTTGTAGACCAGGCTGGCCTCTACCTCACAGAGACCCAACTGTCAGCCACCTGAGTGCTGGGATTAAAGTCGTAAGCCGCGGCCACGCCCAGCGAGACGTCATTTTAATGGGGCTCTTATTTATTCCACTACTCCATGAAGACCTGTTTCATGTCCTACTTCCTCTACCAACTCTTGCCTCAATTCCTCAGCACTCATGCCAGGCCCTTTTTTCCTCTCTTTTGAACTCATATACTAAGTTCTGTTCATCTGTAAATATTTACAGTCTCCTCCTTCACAAATTGCTTAGTGTACTTCAAATGTATTTGTGTTTATGTACGCACTTGGAACATAAGCTCCTTATGCTGATACTGGACCCTCGATCTCCCATAGATCCTTCACGTAGAGCTAGGTAAGGTCTAGATGTTCTTCAGCCATCTTGATTTTCAGTTTCCAAAACTGGCCTGGGTAGATAATTTGGAAGCAAAGAGAAGAGTCTATGATTCTAGGATTCTACTTAGGGACCAAGGAGGGAGTACTGCGATTTGTAAACACTTGAGTAATTCATTCTGTTTAACTGGCAGAGCATAAAGCAGGCACAGCAGCTGCAGCAATCTCTTCAGGAGATGGCTTTTAGAGGCAAGCGCTGTTGCTGTTGTAAGGATTTGTGTGAGGATTTCATGTCTCCATGTTCTCTCTTTTTTTCTTTCCAATAAGGAATTTCAGCCAGGGCAGTCACATTTGTATTCGAAGCCTGCCAACTTTGACCAGAAATCAGGTCTCCATTTAAAGACACACCTTGACAAGTGGATTAGATGTTCTAGCGAAAGGCAGATAAATGTCACTCATGTCACTAAATAAAAGTCAGGGCTGGCTTATCAGCTTGTAGGGTTGAGGTCTTACCTTCAACATTTCTCAGAGTGCTTTACACCTGATTATCCTTTAACCGAGGTCTTTTCCATCAAGACTCTTCCATTTGTACCACAGAGGGAATTACACTGCTCACTCTTAGGAGTATGTGACTTCTGTCAACTTCCCATCTCCCTTTAAGAGACAATACAACGTATGGCTTCAAATGGAAATCTGCCAGAATTTCCTCAAATGTCATATTACAGAAAGAAATAGAGTAGGCTCCTTTCATTGTACTGGATGTAGGACATCTTGTACCTCTTTTACAAACAAGCAAATCATGTTGTAGCAGGCTCCGATCACTTAGGTTATAGTTTAGACTCAAGCACAGGATTTGTCATCTAAATCTATGTAATACCAAGTATGGATTTAGGCTTCTGGGTTTTATCATATCTTCTCTCTAAAAACCAATACATGTAGTCCAACTTGCTTAATGCATCAGCAGTAGCAGGTGCCTATATCTATATACACAGCACCATTTCTCAAAGCAGCTAAAGAATGCAAATGTTTTGCAAAAAGAGTATTCTCACTTTCAGAGAAATTTAGAGAATTGTTAGCAGAAGGGCTTTAAGGTGACCCCAGAAATGTAATCTGCTTAGTTGTAAGTGCCAAGCTACTTCACAAAAGAATATTTCTCACAAACTTTATACTACTGTCTTAGTTAGGGTTTCCATTTCTGTGAACAGACATCATGACCAAGGCAACTCTTACAAAGGAAAACATTTAAATGGGGCTGCTTACAGGTTCTGAGGTTCAGTCCATTATCATCATGGTAGGAACATGGCATTGTCTAGGCAGGCATGGTGCTGGAGGAGCTGTGAGTTCTACATCTTGTTCCAATGGCAGACAGGAGAAGACTGACTTCCAGGCAGCTAGGAAGAGGGTCTCAAAGCCACACCTACAGTGACACACTTCCTCCAACAAGGCTACACATCCTAATACTGCCACTTCCTCAGCCAAGCATATTCAAACCACCACTACATTACTCACTGTTATGTTTTTGTGGCTGAGGATACTATATGGTTTTAGTTGAATTATGATGTGACCATAAACAGTGGAACCTTAGAATTAAATCATCTTTCTGACCATATGTATCAATGTATACTTATTGGAGCTTTAAGATACATCTTTTAATTATATACATTTCTGTGTTATCATCCTGTCCTTGTTTTTCTGAGCTACATTGTAAAGGTCAATGAGAATAGAACTGTATAGAAACAAATATGTTCTGAATACTTACTCATCAAGGTCATTTTTACTTTTGTCTTTGAAGTACATTTGGCAATTATGATGGTTAATTTTCATTGTCACCTTGACTAGATTTAAAATAATCTAGACCAGTAGCTCTCAACCTTCCTCATGTTGTGACATTTAAATACAGTTGGTTCCTCATGTTGTGGTAACCTCCAACCACAAAATTATTTCATTGCTACTTCACAACTGTAATTTTGCTACTGTTATGAATCATAATGTAGGTATCTGATATCTGATCCCTGTGGGATGCAACCCACAGGTTGAAAACTGCTGATCTAGACAAAATATCTCCTGGATGGTCTGTGAGGCTGATTCCTGAGTGGAAGACACTCTAAGTGTGGGGAGCACCGTCTCAAGGACAGAGGGCCTAACCTGAATCAAGCTAAGGAAAGTTGAAAACCCAATGAATACAAGCATTCATCTCTCTCTGCTTCCTGCTCTGCCCAGATGTGAGGAAATGATACCAACACAAGGCTTTCTATGCTGTTCTGGAATATAATGTCTCCAACTATAAATAAAACAAACTATTTTCCTTTATGCTGTTACCAGGATTTTGACACAGCAATGAAAAAGAGACTGAGTACAGTCAATTGTACTGAGAAATGGCATCCTCACATGACTGGCTTTACCATGTGGTTCTAGGCTCAAAGAACCAGTCATGGGAAGGATAAGGAAGAATTTGGATCTATAGGATACATAAACCTCAGAATATTGTAAGCAGAGCTTAATGGATTATTCTGGTGAATCTCTGGAGGACTAGATTGTGGACAAAAAGGCCGACAGTGAAAATTGCTCATGACGTCTCAGAGCAGAATACGGATCCCATACTGGAACTGAACTAGAGGCCATTTCTGTTACATTTTAGAGACAAGCTTGACTTCATTTTGTCCATGCCCTAAAAACTTGAGCAAACCTGAATACAAAAATGATAGATTCAGTTATTGGATGGAGGAGATCCCAAGACAGCATAGCACTCAGGCTGTGGCATGATTACCACTCTCTGTGCTAGCTAGGCTTACACTGAGAGTAGAAAGATGTGAGAACATGTGCTGTGTGAGTAAGGAAGAGTGAGCAAGATTAAAGGAGCAGATAAGGAGGGAGTGCCAGGTTTGGTAATTCCTAAAGAGATCAGCAGGATCAGCAGCTCCAGGCAGTCACTCACACAGCAATAGTGATTACAGATTATTTTAAGTAGTGGAGAACATCTAAAATGGAGACTGAATATGTCAAAACCCTAGAAATCTAAAAGATGAGCTTTGGATGGGTTCTAGGAACAGAAACTTGGAGTTTCCTTTTCTAGCTTTATATTCTAAAATATAACTTCTCAATGTCTTTGGTCTTAGGGCCTCTTTATACTCAAAATACAAAAGTATTACATTTTAAATACACTTTTGTTTAGATCTATTTTAGCCTCATGATAAAATCTATTTTAGTATCATGACAAACCAAACCTGAGAACTATCCTCATCTCAAAAAACTATCTTCTTTTAAAAAGTTTGTTTTTTTTTTTTTTTTTTTTTTCAGGGCAGTGGTGGTGCACGCCTTTAGTCCCAGCACTTGGGAGGCAGAGGCAGGCAGATTTCTGAGTTCAAGGCCAGCCTGGTCTACAGAGTGAGTTCCAGGACAGTCAGGGCTACACAGAGACCCCGTCTTGAAAAACAAAACAAAACAAAAAACAAAAAAAAGAAAAGTTTTTTTTTGTGTGTTTTGGTTTTTTTTTTTTTTTCTGTTTTTTGTTTGTTTTGGCCAGGCATAGTGGCGCATGCCTTTAATCCTAGCACGCAGGAGGCAGAGGCAGGCGGATCTCTGTGAGTCTAAAGACATGCTGGGCTATGTACCAAGCTCTGGGCCAGTTAGGACTATAAAGTGAGACTCTGGTTCAAAAGATAAATAAAAACAAATTATTTATATGAATATAAATAAAACATATTTCATGTGTATGTGTGGTTTGCCTGCATGGTTGTCTACATACCACACATATCCTTGATGTTCTAGGAGACCAGAATAAACTGTTAGATTCCCCTGAAATTGGAGTTACCGACAATTGTGAGCCATCATGTGGGTGCTGAGTCCTTTGAAAGAGCATCCAGTATGCTAACCATTGAACCATCTCTCCAGCCCCAGAATTGGTGTTCTCTTGTTCACATTCCCTGTTTTCACCAAAGCTTATTAACAACAGTCCAAGACTCATTCTATTTCCTTGTGTTTTGATGATTTTATTAGAAGTCAAGATCTCTACTTTTTCTAATTATGTGCAGTTATTATGACCTGAAAAATTATTTGAAATCCGATTAAATGTTGCTCTGAGAGATTTACTTTTCCTTACACTGTTATGTAATTACAATGTTATGTAGCTGCTTGTAATGTGATGTAGCTCATGCTCATTAGGTCCCCTAAAAACCTGTTTGCAGTGTCCCACCCCCAGTTGGTTCTGACTGGTAAATAAAGATGCTGACAGACAATGGCTGGGCTGGAACTTTAGATTTCCCAGCCAAGGGATCAAGGAAGGAGCAGGAAGAGGGAGAAACACCATGCAAGTGTAGGAAGAGAGACACCAGGCCTGAGAGGTGCAGAAGACAGAGAACCTAGCGTCATGAAGGAGTTGGGGATCATAGCCTAAGAGGGCTGCACATTTGGGTTTAGGGCAGTAAAGATGGAATATAGGATTAGTAAGTAACCAACTCGGGAATATGGAGGGGTTAAAAGGAGCACAGAAGATCCAAGTTTGGTTCCCATCACTTATATCAGGTGGCTCACAAACACCTGTAAGTGCAGCTCCAGGGTATCTGAGGATAGTCACATGTACATACTTCTCCCACATACACACAATTACAATACAGTTTTGCATTTTTTTTTTTTTTTCAAGACAGGGTTTCTCTGTGTAGCCCTGGCTGTTTGGGAACTCACTCTATAGACCAGGCTGGCCTCAAACTCAGAAATCGCCTGCCTCTGCCTCCCAAGTGCTGGGATTAAAGGTGTGAGCCACCACTGCCCGGCTCAGTTTTGCATCTTAAGGACAAACAAGTATATCTCAGCTGGGCATGGTGGTGTATGTCCACAATGTCAGCACTTAAGAGGTAGAGGGAGGAAGAGCAGAAGTTCAAGGTCACTCTTGGCTACAAAGAGATTTTGTGGCCAGCCTGGCCTGGATGAGACTGGCAGACAAAGAAAAGTGTACTGTGGAGATATAAACTGGGCAAAACTGATAAGGATCAAGAAAGCAAGCAAGCAGCAACACAATAATCTAGACACCAAATAGTGGGCAAAACCAAACAATATTCTCTGTGATAATTATAATGTTAATGGGAATTAAAATGAATTTTTAAATGTTCGTGAACCTTTGGGGGTCTATTTCCCACCCACTCTCCCCTCCCTCCCTCCAGAGAGCTCAGCGACCTACCCTTCCAGATTTGGCTTTGCCCCAGCTTTGCTGACAAAATTCCCCTGAGAAGTAGGAGTGTTTGTGTTGTTCTAACGTATACTGTGGGAGCTTTTCATCTAGTATAACTGTTTTTAAGAGCTGTCCTTACTAGGCCAGTGAAATGACTAGTCCAGGAGAGGTGCTTGTTGCCAAGACTGAAGACCCAAGTTTGAATCCAGGGACCCATATGGTAGGATAACTTCTCCTTTGTCCTTTAACTTCCACACATTCATTAGGTCATGTACCCTGCCTCAAATAAACAAACCAGTATAATAAAAAGAGTTTCTTTTGATCTGAAGGCCCACCAGCAGCAGGAGACACAATGAAGTCCTGGCCCATGCTGCTATTGAGGACCAGGTCTGAGTCTATGGCCATGTAGTAGCACAGGTCTGTGTTGATGGCTGTGACTCATATTACCACCAAAGGCCATGTTGACATCCCTGGTCTGGGTTGCCACCTGGGACCATGTTGATGTCCAAGGCCTGAGTAGAGCCAGCCCCACCCCTCACTAGCTGTAGCACTCAGGAGAGCCAGCCCTGCACCACATCTGGGTAGTATAGTAGAGCTGGCCCTGTTGGTAGTAGGGTGGTGGTGGGTCAACCCTGAGGCCATGAGCACAGGAGAGTTGCTATTCATCCGCTAGGTGGTGTGGGTGAAGGAGAGATGCCCTCCCCCACCTTGCTCCTCTAAGCCTGTGGCATGGTCCTGCCCCTTGCTAGCCTTGCATTGGGTGAGCTAGCCAGGGCAGTCCTGGAGAGCTCACCCTGATGTTATTTGTATGGGAGAGTTGTCAGGCTCACTAACTCAGTCATCACCCGGGCCCAGATCTAGGAATTTGAGTTCAGTTGATTTACTCTATCTATGAACTGCTGGAGCATGTGAAGGAGCCAGTCCTTGAGATCCAAAGATGCAGGATCTCCTGATATAGAGCAACAACAGGATATCCAAGAGGCTTCCAGGTGAGGATCCAGTATCGACAGTGTAGCAGAAGCCAGAGGCCTCAAATCAGGCCAATCAGTCATTGCAATAAACATCTGCAAGTGGAGATGTGTGGACAAAAGAGGATTCTGTGGGGCACACTGTGACATACTACAGCTTCCATAACAAGATGCTGCTGCTGCTGCTGCTTCTTCTTCTTCTTCTTCTTCTTCTTCTTCTTCTTCTTCTTCTTATTATTATTATTATTATTATTGTTATATTTTATTTTAGGGAGGATGTTGCAAGGAAGGGTGGAGGATGGATACTGAGGGATAAGGAGAAGTGAGGGACTGGGATGCACCAAGTGAAATTCATCCCAGGCTCCAGGTGGCAGCCCAGATCATGGCTGTCAGCAAAAGAATCAATAGCTTTTAAAAAGAGTTGCCTTGGGCTGGAGAGATGGCTCAGCAGTTAAGAGCACTGACTGCTCTTCCAGAGATCCTGAGTTTCATTCCTAGCAACCACATGGTGACTAACAACCATCTGTAATGGCATATGATGCCCTCTTCTGGTATGCTTGAAGACACCTACAGTGTACTCATATAAATAAAAACAAATAAGATAAGAACAGTTGTTTCTCTTTAAAAAAAAAAAAGGGTTGCCTTTATTGAGTCCTATTATGAAAAGTATATTTTCATGGTAGTTTAGTAACTTTTAGTTTCTGAAAAATCTAGATCTACATGATATAATAAAAAAGGAACTCTGTTTTACATATCGTCCTTTACATGCATGTGATTCAGATGCCATCTGAAAGCTTTCCTTTGGCTTCTAAGTCTGTAGAAGCCTACAGTCTGGTTCAATATTCCTGTGTATTTCCAACACAAATGCTCACCACCTCTCCTGTTCTTGAGCTGTTCATTACCCACACCTGTCATTCCAGACCACAGTGAAGCAAAACCACATTCAGTTTCTTTTTTAATGTATACAAGACAAATTCAGCTTGAATATTAAAAGACTTCATAGGACACGCTGAGTTGAAGAAAGTGTTATAAGGTTTAGTCCATCCCCTCCTGCCACCATCTGAGTTCCACCTCTTTATTTTTTTCTTTACTTCCCCCCCACCCCTCGGGAATGCCAAATATCCAAATTTTAAAGAGACTTACTTATTTTTATTGTTTTAGGCATATGTATTTTTTGCCCATGTATATGTCTGTACACTATGTACATGCCTTGTGCCTGAGAAAGTCCAAAGAGGATCCCTGAAACTAGAATTATGGATAGTTGTGAGCCATTATGTGGGTGTTGGGAACTGAACCCAGGTCCTCTGCAAGAGCAGTTAAGTGCTTTTAACTGCTGAGCACCCAAATGTCAAAATTTTCTACCTCTTCTATGTAAACCATTTCACTATGCAAGTGAATGGGCTGAATACTTCCCTCAATTTTGTAACTGGCTTAATAGGACAAGTCTTACAATAGACAGGAACTTAGCCCAGAATAGCTTAGCACTGTGTGTGTGTGTGTGTGTGTGTGTGTGTGTGTGTGTGCGTTAGGTGTGGTGGGAGAGGATCATGTAGTCAACAAACTTACTGTTTCAGTTACTTCTCTATTGCTGTGATAAAAGACCATGAGCAAGGCAGTCTATAGAAGGGTTTATTTGAGCTTACAGTTGCAGAGGAAGAGAAGTCCATCACCATGGAGGTTGGGAAGGGTGGCAGCGGGCAGGTGTGACAGCTGGCACAGAAAGCTGAGAGCTCCCACCTTGAACTGCAAGCAAGAAGCAGAGAGAGCAAACTGAGAATAGTGTCTGGCTTTTGAAACTCTCAAAGCCCACTTCCTGTAACACACTCACTCTAACAAGGTCACACTTCCTACCTCTCCAAAAATGGCCACCAACTGGGCACCAAGCATTTAAATGCCTGAGACTATGGGGGACATCTCATACAAACTACACCTATCTATCAATAACATTACAAGAAGAGAGGTTTTTAGCCACCACCCCCCGCCCCCGCCAGCCAGACTTAGACCTCTTGTTGGATGACAGGCCTTTTTCTTTCCCTCAGTGATGCAGACTGACCACATTCAAAGTAGCTAAAGGCAGGTTTATTAGGAGGCAGCTCTCAGGTGGGTTCACTGGTCTCATAGGTGGAGGTCAGTGAAGTCAAACATCTAGGCTAGGGCAGGGTGGGGGTTTAAGGGTCTTGGGCTGTGGGTGTGAACTAGGAGCTGGAATTGTGTCCATATATGGTCAAAAACTGAGTCCCTGGGCAGGTACTCTTGGATGAGTTGTTGGAAACAGGGAGAAAAGAAGTGACCTGTTAGCGCAGAGTTCTTTCCAATCAGGTGGGGGAATTTTTTTCTGTGTGGGAGGGGCTAGAGACGGGGAAGGAGGGACATGGGGTTTCCCAGCTTGTGCTGGGGGATGAGCAGGGGTTCCAGCCTAGCACTGTAGACTAGCATGTTTCTGTATGTTTCCTTTGTTTTTTGACCCAGACTGGCGTGTGCCTCTTTGCCAGACCAAGAAGTTTCAATGCTTATTATCTTAAACAGCTTTGACTTTTTTTTTAAAATTTATTTATTGTTATATGTAAGTACATTGTAGCTGTCTTCAGACACACCAGAAGATCTCATTACGGATGGTTGTGAGTCACCATGTGGTTGCTGGGATTTGAACTCAGGACTTTTGAAAAAGGAGTCAGTGCTCTTAACTGCTGAGCCATCTCTCCAGCCCCAGCTTTGACTTTTTTTACATTTCAAAGTTCAAAACCATTTATGAAGAACTCTGGGGGACTCATTGTAGCAAAGTGCCTGTTCCTACCCAACTGCCTATGAATTTGTGTTCATATAAGAACATAGCACATTCCAGAGGACCCAAACTCTTAAGGGGCTATTTCCAATTAAAATGGGAAATTTCATCATAGAAATATTCTAGAACACACACACACACACACACACACACACACACACACACTATTCTTAAATTAAACAAAGGCTAACTACCTCTCTGTTCCACACTAGCATTTAAATGAAGTCATTTCTCCACTGAGGAAGGGGCAACATTTACTGCCTGACAGGCAGCAGAGAAACACTTTACAGAGGCCTCTTAAGGTGAACCTTTGTGACTGTGATTTGTCAGGCCAAGGGGGATTCAGGGAAGACAGAATTACAAGCTTGAGCAAATGGGCAGATACCTCCTCTTTCGAGACTTCTTTCATATGCTGCAGGTGGGGTGGGGGATATGACAGGGTACATTTGAAGCCACCAGAAAAGAAGGGATAAAAATATCATATTGGTTTGAGAACAGAGGATTAAATGATCTTTGAAGTGAAATACAAGCAGTATGAATAAGCAAACGATTTAACTCTTTGACAACCTGACTTTTATCTGTTGTGATACAAAAAAAAAACAAACCCAAAAACAAACAACCCCCATAACCCCCCCCCCAAAAAAAAACCCAAACCAAACCAAACCAAACCAAACAAACAAAAAACCCCCTAACGGTACAGCAAGACCTCAGGTTGGGTGGAGTTGTTACCCTGTGCCTGACTCAGGCACACAATCTCTCTGCCTGGAGACCAGGCTGTTAACTGCCCACATGGAAACATAATAACAGCTACTTCCAGCTTGTACTTTCTTGCCTGCTGCAAGCACTGAATCTAATAAACTGTGGTTTTTTGTTTTTGTTTTTTCTGTTTGGAGAATTCTTTCACACTGGAGTCACCAGCCTGACACAGCCAGTCAGCCAGCAAAGAAGGCTCAACTGGTGATTAACTAAGACAACTTTTTAGTTCCTTGCCTTAGCACATCATAGGTACTCGATAAATGCTAGAACGTGATATTAGCAAGCGTTAATATTGAGCATAGCAACGTGGTTGTTTAACACCAAATTCTGGCTAAATTCTGCAACAATTTAAAGTGACTCGCTGGGCTGAGAGATGGCTTAACAGTAATGCGTTCATGCTACTTTTCCAAAGGAGTAGAATTTCACTCCTAGTAGCCACAGCAGGCTGATTACAGCTGTTTGAAACTCCAACTTCAGGGCATTCGATGCCTCTAGCCCCCACAGTTACTAGCACTCGTTCTCATAGCAACATGTAGCTATACACACATTGCATAATTAAAAATAAATCTTAAGCATATTTTGAAAAGTTGCTTATGTAAAGCAGATGTTTTTTAAAAATTGTAAAACACTTTACGATGCTTTTTCATAGTTCTGCCAGGCACAGTAGCATAAAAAATGAGAGGAACCAGGAAATGGAAACTAGGGTGTAGATGGTTCTACTCAGCCCAAGACTGATTGTGAGAAAGGAAGAGGGATAGGCCTCGCCTTTCGAATGTTCTGACCACACAAGCAAGGTCCTGTTGCGGCGGGCCTAATGTGGCCGGCGCTCTGGGGACCACTGCGGGTGAAGGCGTCAGCCTGGAGTCGGCGCTCAACGGCTTTACCGGAGGGAAGGGCGCACCAGGTCTCACCACCCAGCCCTACTGCTCGCCAAGCTTTTGCAGTCTAAACGAACTCCCACTTAACCGAGCACCTTTCCCTGCTTCCCCCGCGGTGGTGGGATGACGTAACTTCCGGTCGCTGAACGCACGTGGGAGGAAGTGCCGGTGCCCGCGGCTGCCGCTCTTGCCAGTCTCGTTGGTTACACTCTCCCGCTGGCCCGGCTGCTGTTTCGAGCTGCCCGCTGGTCATGGGAGTCCCGGCGTTCTTCCGCTGGCTCAGCCGCAAGTACCCGTCCATCATTGTCAACTGCGTGGAGGAGAAGGTGAGGAGGCGGCCAGTACGGCGGAGTGGGGACCCGGCGCGGCACGTCTAGGCCGTGGCCCTCAGGGATGGGCGCCCGCCGCAGGCGGCCTCGCGGGCCGCTTCGCGGGTTCGCGGTTCCGGAGGATGTCTGGGCGGAGCGAGGGCGAGTAAGGGTCTTTGGGGGCTTGGGCGGCTCCTCCCCCGCCTGCAGAGCGGGGCACCCCAGGCTCCGCCCACGGCTTTGTTTCCTGGGCTCCCGCGCCGCTCGGTGAGCTCGATAGGGCGCCCTGGCTAGGCAGCCCCCCTGACGCGGGCAGCAAGGTTGACAGGGTAGGGACCGCTGGCTGGTCCATTGTATCGAACCGGGAGTTCCCGGTGGCTGGATCGCATCCTTTTCACCCGAGCCTGGCTATTTGTTGCAGTTAACAGTGCGCGGGCAGCGGCTAGTTATGAAGGGCTAGGATAGGGGAGCGGTCTGTCTCCCCGGCGGGCTTCGCTGTACGAATGCCCGGCAGCTCGCTGTTTCACTTCCTGTCCTCTAGAGTGGTGTTAGTTTGCTAGTTTACAGGTAGACTTGTAGTCGTTCCGATTTGTGAGTGTTGCTTTTGTCGTTCGCGTAATTCTGTCGAGTTCGACTTTGTACTCTCAACTAGAATTTCTGGATTGGAAAAGTTCCGGGCACATGTGTCCCCTCCCACTTTCGGCTTTAGAACCGCCTCTCTCCAAGAACCTATTTCTCCTGCTTAAGTAATTTACTTGCTTACTTCCTGTCTTAGAAGAAACCGAAAGCTTTGTTTTGGTGACATTCGTAATATGTTTTTGTGTTCTCCAAAGACAAATTGCTAAGCTGAATCATTATTTCCTTTCTAAACGTTGTGCTCCCCTGGAGGGGTGTTCCAAAGGGAAAGCCACAGTTCTTTGTTCCGTCCTTTTTCGTCTGGTCTTCTCTCCAAAGACTTTGAACTGTTTTGGCTCTCTTAATATGGTGAAGTTTGATTTACCGGTTTTAGGTCTATCTAGTTTTGGGTAGAAGAGGAATTAGCTATTTATTCACCGCCATCCCAAATTTTCTTTTCTAATGCTAATCCATATATCTGACGGTAAATTGCACGTACCTTTAGTCCCAGCACTTTGCTGAGAGGTAGGCTTGAATTTTGGATGTCAGCCTGATCTACACAGAGTTCAAAGCAAACCAAGGCTTACTTAGTGAGACCCTCTTGCAAAACAAACAGAAATTCTATCGCCTATACAAAATATCATTTTCTAGTTTCTAAGATTGATGTTAGCGCCCTCACACCCCCTCTAGCTGTCTTAACTTTTTGGTTCCCCTGTACTTTTTAATTCTCATTCAAGATTGTCAAACCTTTGACCATACAAGCTTCGAGAGAACCAGTGTTGTTGGCTGTTTTAAATTGAGATTGTAGTTTAAGCTGCTTATCTTTTACTAGAGCTAGCTCCTCCTTTACCCCCTCCCTTTCATCCCTAGTTTGGGAACAATGTATACCTTTCCCCATCCAAATTATTTTATCTGGCATTCTGTCAAGTCCTTTTTTTTTTTTTTTTTCGTTCATTGCGCCGCTTTTAAGTATTAATTTTTTCTTTGGAGGTAGGATCTCCCTGCTTAGCCACATATTCCACACCCTCACACACATAGGCAAGCTGAGTTGTCTTTATGCCTATTTTCTTCACAGCACTTTCTTTCAGTATGCTTCCTGGTAAGGGGCTTCTTGAGAAGTACTGTTTGCTGTATAGCCTGTCTTTTCTTGGCTTAAGGCTATCCTTGGTTTTTACTTTTGAATTGACTTTTTAGGAAATGCCACTGTCTGATCTGAGTTTTTTGTCATTGTAGGCCTAAAATTTATTTTCTCCATGAGTGATTATGAGCCCAAGTTGGATAACCAGTTCCCATGAAGATGTTGGAAACACACTTTCCAGCTGTCATTGTCAATGAAAAGTCAGATATTTTCTTTTAAGACAAGGTCTCACTGTGTTGCTCTGGTTGGTGTCACTTTTGACTGCCTCTACTTCACAAGTGCTGGGATTAAAGGTACTGGCCCCTAGGCCTGGCAGTTTTTGTGACATTTATTTAACCAGGTTTTTGGTAGCATTTACCATGTGTCAGATGCTGTTCTGAGCTCTATATTAATACTAGGTTGCTAGGTGCTTATTACAGAGGAGAAAATTATTTTTCAAGTTTTTGAAAAATTTCAGTATTTTTGATAACTTGAGTAAGTAGCTAATGTCAGTACCAGTGTGAAAACTAGGAATGTCATGTGCCTAAATTATGACCCTCCCTTTTCATTGTTCAGAATTGATCAGGTTTTTTTTTGTGCTTGTATTAGTTATTCAGTGTTTTCATTGTGCTTTTTGCACACATTTACATAATATATTTAGATCACATCCACTCTTCTTTCACATCTTTCTTTCCTAGGTGTCCCCATCCTACTATCCCTGTGCCCCCCATGAATCCCTTTGTTTCCTACTAACTACCTTTTTACATTGGCTTTTTCTGTGTGTGAGCTGGCAATTAGTGCTGTTTAGAAGAATATGGGTGAGAGGGAGCTTTCTTGCTCACACTTTCCTCCTCCTCTTTTTTCTCTTCTATAGGGTTTCTCTCCTGGAACTTGCTCTGTAGACTAGGATGGTTTCAAACCCTCAAACTCAGAGTTCTACCTGCCTCTGCCTACTGAGTGCTAGGATTAAAGGTGTGCACCACCACCTGGTGAAAGTTTTTAAGTATGTATATATGTACACAGACACAAGTGTACCTGTTCCCAAGACAGGAGTGCAGGGACAGAGACATGCCTTGGCATGTGTATGGAAGTTAGAACAACTTTGAAGTCAGTTCTTTCCTTCTAAGTAAGCACCTTTATCCAGTTGAACTTCTGGTTGGCTTCTGTGCTATTTATTCTTCCTGGCTCATTGACATATTACGTAGTTAAATTTTGAGATTAATTGATATTGTTTCATGTATTAACCATCTCTTTCATTTTTGAAACATAGCTCAGGCTTTCCAGGAACTCATAATCCTTCCTACTGGGTGCTGGGATTGTAGGCTTGCATGACTATGCACAGCTTTAAAAGTTTTAAAATACATTTATTTGTTGAATATAGTGTTGCTGTACTATATATAATTGTATATAATGAATTATCATATTCTCTTGTGCATATGTTACACACTTTACTCTTTACTCCTTCCCATTACCTTATTTTGGCAGAAGTCAAAAATCCTCATGAGAAAATGTGTCTTAGTTTGGGTTTTATTGCTATGAAGAGATACCAGGATCAAGGCAACTCTTAAAAAGGCTAACATATAGTTGGGGCTAGCTTACAGTTTGAGAGATTCAGCCCTTTATTATGGTGGAAGCATGGCAGCTTGTGGGCAGACATGGCACTGGAGGAGCTGAGAGTTCTACATCTTGATCCAAAGGCAGCCAGGAAGACTATCTTCCCCAGGCAGTCAGGAGGACAGTCTCTTCCACACTGGGAGGAACATGAGCACTAGAAGCCCTCAAAGCCCACCTATATAGTGACATACTTCCTCTAACAAGGCCACACCTAATAGTGCCACTTACCACGGGCCAACCATATTCAAATCACCACAGAATGCATGCATTATTTGTCTTAGTCTGATTGTTTAGCATAATGATTTCCAGTTCCACATTTTCCTGCAGATGGCATAATTTCCATCACCTCTGTGGTTTAATAATACTCCAGTGTGTGTAGTCACACATCTCCTTTCAGTGTACATGAAATTCTTAAGCTGTTTTTTATAAACTGGACGCTGGCAGTTTATAGTCTCTTGATAAATATGAATGTACAAATATTTCTGTTGTATGCTGCCTTGGATTCCTTTTAGTCTATATTCTAGAGTGGTATAATAGCTAGATCATAGCATATGGTAATTCTGTCTTTCTACCTTTTTCTTTTTTTCATAATGGCTGCTGTCTAGCAATGTGTGTCAGCACTCCCTAGTATCTTTGCCAGCATAAGATGCTTGATTTCTTTATGATAGTCATTTTCACTGAGGTAAAATCTCATAGTAGTTTTGATTTGCATTTCTTGATAACGAAGGAATTTTTTTTGTATTGTTGGCCACTTTATCTTTTAAAAGGTTATTTCACTTATTTATTAGATTTGTGTGTGTGTGTGTGTGTGTGTGTGATGAATAACTGGCAGGGATGTTTTTCATTCTGTATGCTCTCACTACCAGTTGCTTGCTTTCTTTATGCAGAGACTTAGTTTCATGGTATCTCATTTGCTAATTTTTTTAAATTTATTTTTATTAATATGTTTGTGTAAGAGTGCTTTCTGAGGCCACAAGAGGGTGTTGGATTTCCCTCTAGAGGTGGAGTTACTGGGAAATGTGACCCACCTCATGTTGGTGCTGGGAACCAAACTTGGCTCCTCTAGAAGAACAACAAGTGCTCTCAACCACTGAGCCATCTCTTTATCCTGTCATTTGTCTTTTTTCCTAGAAATTCCTGGACAAATAGACAATTAGACTTTTATCTTAAAGTGTTTTCCTTATTTTCTTCTGGTAGTTGCAGAATTTCAGGTCTAATATTTAAAATCTTTGATCTATCTTGAATTTATGTTGTAATGAACAAGAGATAGAGCTCTAGTTTGATTCTTTTGCATATAAATACTCAGTTCTGCAGCATTGTTTTTTGAAAAGACTGGGATGTTTTTAGCATTTTTACCAAATCCATGATGGCTATTGCTATTTATTCCTGGGTCCTCTTTTATTTCTTTTTTATACATCTGTTTTTGTGGTTCATAACTTTGTTGATTTATTACCATGGCTCCGTTGTGTAATTTGAGATGGAATGTAGTGGCACCTCTAGGGTTGTTCTTTATGCTCAGGACTGCTTTGGCTTTTTGTGCTCCCATGTGAGTTTTTCTTTCTGTGGAGAATGTCATTGCAACTTTGATATGGATTACATGGAATCTGTAGAATGCTTTTGGGCTGGGGGCATGGGAGATTTTCGTCTTTCTAGTGTCTGCATCAATTTCTTCAGTGTTTTACTATCTTTTATTTTGTGATTATATGCACAGTGCATGCACAGGGGTATGTGGTTGCTTGTGCTGAAGAGGACATAGGTAGGACATTGAGTATCTTCCTCTTTTACTTTTTCTTCTTCTTCTTTTTTTTTAAAGATTTATTTATTTTATGTATATGGGTACACTGTTGCTGTCTTCAGACACACCAGAAGAGGGCATCTGATTCCATTACAGATGGTTGGGAGCCACCATGTGGTTGCTGGAATTGAACTTAGGACCTCTGGAAGAGTAGACTGTGCTCTTAAATGCTGAGCCATCTCTCCAGCCCCTCTCTAGCTCTTCCTCCCACCCCCTTTTACTTTCCACCGTATTCTTTTTTTTTTTTTAAAGATTTATTTTTATTTATTTTATGTGTATGAGTACACTGTAGCTGTACAGATGGCCCCAAGCTATCATGTGTGTGGCTGCTGTTGATCTCAGGACCTCTGCTGGCCCCACTAGCTCCGGCCCGCTCGCTCATGCATAATTTACTGCAGCTGTCTTCAGACGCACCAGAAGAGGGCATCCAATCTCATTATGGATGGTTGTGAGCCATCATGTGGTTGCTGGGATCCAAACTTGGGACCTTTGGAAGAGCAGTCAGTGCTCTTACCCGATGAGCCATCTCGCCAGCCCCACCCTATTCTTTTTTGTTTGTTTGTTTGTTTGTTTTTGTTTTTCTAGACAGGGTTTCTCTGTCCTGGACCTCACTCTGTAGATCAGGCTGGCCTCGAACTCAGAAATCGGCCTGCCTCTGCCTCCCAAATGCTGGGATTAAAGGCCTGTGCCCACCTTATTCTTTTAAGAGAGGATTTCTCACTGAACTGGAAGCTCCCTTCTTAGTCGAGGCTAACTGGCTAGCAGACATCTAAGATTTCCCTGTCTTACTCTCCCAGCTCTAGGGTTACATACAGGCACACACAGCCATTACTTGCTTTCTATACACAGATCCTGGGATTCAAACTTAGACATGCTCAGTGTTCACAGAGCAAGCACATTTACCTATTTGAGGCATCTCCTCAGTGTCCAAGGTTCATTACAGAGTTCTTTTACTTCCATGATCATATTTATCGTAGAGTGGTTTTTGTTAGGTGAGTGGGTGGATGGTTGATTGATTACCTTTGTTTTTGAAACCATTGTGGTTGTGTTTTTTTTTTCTTCCTAGTTTCTCAGCATGTTCATTTGCATATAGAAAAACTGCTGTTATCTGAGACAGTCTCATTCTATAGACCAGGCTGACCTCTAACTCACAAAAGGTCTACCTGCTCTCCTAGTGCTGGGATGGGTTTGCTACTTGTCTTGTTGTCTTTTTAACTTAATGAGTCACTGACTGAGTCCAATTAGTGCTGTTCACCTATATGTGTGTTGGGCTATCCACTGGAGCACCAACAACATACTGGGGGCTACACTCCAAAGAAAACTGTCTCCCTTCTCTAGCTATGGGCTGGACTTTGTGAGCCCCTCTCTCATCCATGCTAGAATATTGACTGACTTGATCTTGTATATGTTTTTACATAGGTAATCCCAGCTATACAAAACTTGTGAGAAATTAGGCCATGCCATGTCCAGATGTCTGTATTTTCCAGCACCATCTCCACTGTTTAGGACTTAGATTTTCTCTGCCTCATCTTCTATGCTGTTCCCCAACCCTTGTTGTCATCAAAGTTGATAATGATGTCCCACTAAGGGATATCACTTAATAGTCACTAATTAAAAAACCAAATCAGTCAGTCAGGCCATGCTAATCCTCCCTGTTGGTTTCAGTTCGAGTACATGCTGTTGCAGCAAGCATAGGATCAGTCAATCTAGCTAATCTTTTCAAGATCGGTAGCATATTGTCTTATGGCTGTGTTATAATTGTTTTTCATTCTTCTCAGTGAGGAACATGTGCATTGTTTCCAGTTTGGAACTGTTAGAGAAAACCCATGAGCACTTGTGTACATCTTCTTGTCATGGAAACACATACTTCCATTTATGTGAAGTGATGAGACTGTGTGGTAGGCACATGATTTAACAAGAAAGGTCAGTCCCCTAGTCTGTTTGAAATTAGGTGCGTCATTTTATGTTTGACTTCAGCAGTACATGAGAATTTCTCAGTTGCTTCCCTTCATTTCTAGTGGTTAGTGTTTGTAGGTTTGCATATTCTAGCATAGTGTCATCTATCTGGTTTGTAGTTTTAACCTTGCATTTTCCTAGTGACAAATGATAATAGAACACCTTATCAAGTGCTTTATGTATCTTCTTAGGCAAGAGGTCTGTTCCAATGTTACTTTTTTTTTGAGACCATATATGAGTTAAGATTATGTTCAGTTTTATTTAGATATTCTAGGTAGAAAGAAATCTTTAGGTTGATAAATATTTTGCACGTACATTCTGTTAGTCTTCAGAGTCTGTTAGTCTTCAGATTACTCTCTTAAAGAATATTTCATTTTTTGACTTTATGTTTATGATTGTTTTGTCTGCACATGTCTGTGCATCATGGATGTGCAGTACATGTAGACACCAGAAGAGGGAGTTGGGATGTTTGGAACTGAGCCACCATGTGGGTGGTTGGAGTCAAACCTAGGCTCTCTAGGGGAGCCTAGTGATCTTACTCTCTATGCCATCTCTCCAGACCCTTAAATTTTAAATTTTAGTGATGGTTTAGTAGGGGTTTTTTTTTTTGTTTGTTTTGTTTTTAAATTTCTGCTTTTTGTTGTTAAGTTTTTGCCCAGGTCATTTGACCTCTTCTCATGTTTTCTTAATGAAGTTTCAGTCTTTGTTCTTGTTTTTTTTTTTTTTTTAATGTTTTACATTCCTTGGGAAGACCCTAGAGGTCATGTTATATTGTTTTTTTGTTTGTTTGTTTTGTTTTAATTATTCTTGGGTTCAGTTCAGTTTTCTTTTACTTACATATTTACAAAAAATACTTTTAGCATTCTTACAATGTATTTAGTGGGTAATTTTTGTTTTATTTTTTGAGATGTGGGGGTCTCACTATGTAGCTCAGATTGCCTTTGGTATTAGTATGATAGAAGTTTTGAAGCACCTATAAACAAGCAGACACATAGAGTTTTGAAGGTTAAATTGAGTTTGCATTCTTGGGCTAAATCTCACTGGGTCCTGTTGTGTTTGTCCCCTCTCCCCCCCCCCC
>JADRCD010213338.1:0-23870 GCA_019843815.1 Montemys delectorum
AAATCATATGACATGTAAATAAAGAAAATATCTAATAAAAAAAGAAGAGGTGCTAATAATTAACTGACTACACAATAACCAACACTCAAATCTAAATTACGGCAGAGTCATCATCAGAGGGTGCTGCCAGGACCCAAAGGCAACGGCACAGAAGGCCACGGAGAGCAACTGGAACTGAACAGTACTCAATCAATGAAAATAATTACATAATTGTTTTTTTAAGAAACTACTAAAATCAGACACCTGTTTTCCTGTTATGTAGGTAACACCTCGCTCACAGAAAGCTACTAAACCATTTCTAAGAAACAAAGCAAATGAACAAAGAAATCCTCAATACTGTACAAAAAAGTGAAAACCTGAGAAAATTCCTTTGCTTTTTGAATGAGAGTTATAGCTAAGACTATTGCCTTAATCACTCAGGCAGGAACCTGTAGGCAAGGACTGAGGCAGAGACCACCGAGGAATGCTGTTTACCAGCTCGTTCAGCTTGTTTTCTTATCCACACCAAACTCACCTTCCAAGGGCATGACGCCACTCACAGTGGGCTGGGCCTGCCCACATCAATAATTAATCAAGAAAATGCCTGTAAACATGCCCACAGGCAAATCTAAAAGGAGCAATTCCTCTTCCCTCTACCCAGGTGACACTGTGTCCAACCATCAAAAGCCAACCAGCATGCTCATGCACTCTGTAAATACACTGCAGAGGTGTTGGTTTAGTTTGAGTGTAAGTCAAGAGCACAATTTTGCAACTCCAGCATAACTGACATTTGGGACCAGATAGTGGGAACTACCCTGTGTATTATGGGAGCTTAGAAGCATCTCTGACCTCTACCCAACATCTCTGACCTCTACCCAACTGATACCAACAGCAAATCAATACCCTTCCCAGTGGCTGAATGTCTCTTGGACAGCCCCTAATTAAGAACCAGGAAGAGGGGCTGGATGTGGTGGCACACACCTTTAGTCCCAGCAGGTGGACCTCTGTGAGTTCGAGGCCAGCCTAGTCTACAGACTGAGTTTCAGGACAGCCAGAGCTACACAGAGAAACCTTGTCTCAAAAAAACAAACTAAAAAACCAACCAACCAAAACCAAAACCAAAACCAAAAAGCAAAAATATTAACATTTAAAAAATAAATAACATTTAAAAAGGAATAATGCCAGTTATACATCAGGGCCATATGTCAACAATGGAGATCCTCTAAGGATCAGGGGAAGCCGGAGATTGTTAGCTGGCCCCATTACTGACATCACACTCTTTCAGTTCCCTCCCTCAGTGTCAGAGCACCAAAAAGGATTGATATGAAAGACATTTTTGAGTAGTTTTCTCTCTTGGATCACTCCTTCTGTGGGAAAACAGCAGGTACACAGTGAGGACACTTAGGCAGCTCCCCCGAGGCTTAGCTGCTGAGGCCTGGGGTCTTTTACCACAGCTGATGGGAAATTGACCTTCCTGTCAAAAGCTGCCTGCATAAGCCTGTAGGAAGAGCCTCTAGCCCGGCAGGCCTTCCCACCACCACAGCACTAACCAACAATGTCAAAACCACAACCTCACAGGAGACACTGAACCAGAATTATCCAGCTGAGCTATGACCAAAGTTTCAACACCCAGAGATTGTGAAAAAATGTTTATGTCTGTATCTTCTGGGGTCATTTGCGATAAGAAACCAAACACAAAAAGAAGTAAAAACATGCCCTGGCAGGGGATAAATTCTTATCACTTAGTAATAGGATCACTACGCTATTTACCATTAACAGACATAAATAATGTTTTAGTAGCAACTTCTCTTTTCTAGGTAAAAATAAGACTACTATGTAGTACACAGTTTCTCCTGTATTTAGACTGTGGTAAGGGACAGGCTGTGTGTGTGTGTGTGTGTGTGTGTGTGTGTGTGTGTGTGTGTGTGTAGGGGGAGTCCAAAAAGATGGGCAGCTAGATGTATGTGGTAAAATAAAGGATTTTCCACAAATCTGTACTTGGAAAACCTTCATGGAAAAAAAAGGTCACATACCAAAACTGGAAGCTCACTGCTTCTGCCACTGCACTAAACACAGGGCTTTTCAGGAAGGAGAATTTAAGATTCAACTATGGCACAGGCTCAGTGTGGATGGTCCAAGGAAGGACAGGCCTCTAGTTCAAGTCTCACCAGATCATTTCTAAGGCAGGCACAGGCATCCCTTGACAACCACAGGGATTCTCACCCCACTTTGGACAAACAATTCAAAAGGAATTACTAAATAAACTTTGAATGAAGCGAATCTTCAAATGTTCCTTACTAGGAACAAACACTATTCCAAACAAATAGATCACTATTTCCTCCTTAACGTGGAGAGCCTCGCACTGCAACTCTCTGAGGCTGAGGCAGACCAACTGTGGTACCCCACCTCACGTTAAAGTTCTAGGCCCAGCACTTTAGGGTGTATATGGGGGAGTGGGCCTTTAAGATGATAATTAAGTGAAAGGGGCCTTAATAGCAGACAGTGTCCTCATACAAAGAGGAGATGGAGAGAGAGAGAGAGAGAGAGAGAGAGAGAGAGAGAGAGAGAGACAGAGACAGAGACAGAGACAGAGACAGAGACAGAGACAGAGAGAGATCTGGTAGAAAATGACATCTGTAAAACAAGGAGAGAAATCGTACAGAAAACCAAACCTGCTCGTGTCTTAACCTCTAGCTCAACCTCCACAAGAACACATCCCTGTTGTCTCACCTACAGTTAGAGGCCCGAGCTTACAAGGCTAGACGTCGGTGACAACTGAATCTGGTCCCTGTTTCACTAGTCATGAAAGCCACATCACCAAAAAATGTACATACACCCACAACTTTACACACTCAATTTTAAAGAGCATGTAACAGTGACACTATGTTCTCCAAACTTTCCATGGAGGACTCGTTAGACCTAAAGTGCTCTTGTCCTGGTGTCTGTGCTCTCACCCATACTTTAGGAAGTAGAAAGGAAAAGAGTCAAATCTGAGCAGTTTAAGTAGAAGTCATTGAATAGTAACATTTCTTGGATAATAGAAAAAAAGTTCTCCCTTAGTTAAGCTGAGGGGAAAGAAAAGCTATCCAGGAACTGACACAGTTGAAGAGTTGAGAGAACAAGCTGGAGTCCAGGTGTGGGGTGCATCCTTGATCCCAGGGCTCAGGAAGCAGAAGCAAAAAAAAAAAAAAAAAAATCTCTGAGTTCAAGGCCAGCCTGGTCTACAATGCAAGTCCCAGAGCAATCAGGGCTACGAAAAAGACCCTGTCTCAAAGAACAAAGAAAATAAGTTGTAAACAGAAGTCATACTAATGAGAAGCATTCTGCCCACATCCCATAGAAATAGCAAGTTATAAAAAGAACAACTCACTGCACCAAAACCAGCTTCGTTACCATACCCATTGATTTGCTAAGTACTCAGCACACACACAACATCTATCTTAGTGAGGGTGCCCATCGCTGTGATGAAGCACCAGGACCAAAAGCCATTTGGGGAGGAGACAGGATAGTTGGTCTATACATTCCCAAGTCACAGTTCATTGAGGAAAGCCAAAGCAGAGACTCAAGTCAGGAGACGGTTCATGAGAAATCTGAAGAAGTCCAAGTTTTGGGGCTTTTCAACTTACAAAGCGAGATGAGTTATCATTTTTCACAGTCTTCGCATTTCCAAATGATTCCAGAATTGGATTTGCTTGTAAAAGCTGCCGTTCAAGTTCCCCCTAAAAGACATTACACATACACATAGACGTACACACACATAAATAAGAACAGATGTACGTTAATCTCCTGTCTTTACTTAGTACTTGGGGTGAAAAAAATACATCCCCCATCCCTCTTCCTGACACTTTCATCCCGCTGCCATCAGTGACCTCTGCTGGCTCCTATGCCTGCTTATGACAATGGATTCCACTGGAATTAAAAAAAAAAAAATCAGCATCCAGAGAAGGGTCGGGAGAAGAAAATGTGATGCTGGACAGATAACAATTTAAACTAGGCAGAAAAGAAAACATCTCAAATGGCTTCCATGAAGTGAAATCAAGTGTAACACTCGGCTTAAGAACACATTATTTGCTGCTGTTATTTTTATTCTGTTTTGGATGAAGTAAGGGTTTAAGATGGCTGACTGAATAATCCCCACCACACTGTCGTCCTCCCGAGAGCCTTCACACGGCGTGGCCAGTGTTGGGACAACAGCCCCCCCATGTCAGAGGCTGGCAAAGACCGCAAGGCAGTCACTTCACTAATAAGTACAGCACTTGGCACAAAGTATGCTTTAGTCAATCTTTGTATGCAAATTAGGCTACAAGACAGATCTCACAAATGAGAAGCGTAGTTCATGAAGCCCAACAGAAAGCTGCAGGGGAAAGCTGGTGCCAGGCTTGGCCAAGAAAAATACTAAAAAGTGATATTGTGTTTGGGGAATGTAATTTCAGATTCTCTAAGGAAAAAAAAAATTTCCTCATGTAGAGTTTTTAAGTTAGTGGTCATCAAGTGGTGCCTGATGCATACCACTATCAAATCTCAAAACAGGAACAAATGCACACTGTGGTATTACCTTACCATTCATGGATCTGGGGCATCAACAAAGCCAACTGAAGACCCCAGTTTCAGCATCCCCCTGGTGGGGAATCTGAGATGGGATGCTCTTTGAAGAGCAGGACAGTGTTCCCAAGGCACCCACAAAATATGAGGATGTGCTCCTGATGTCTACCTCCATGGCCCAGATTCTCACAGACCTTAAGCACAACTGACCACTGTGCTCAGCTGACTGCTCCTGGTAATCCATTCCCTGGTATCACCTGACTTTCTGGGCATTAGGTAAGATGCCCAGGGCACTCTCTCTACAGTGAATCTTAGTTTATTGACTTAAAGACTTAAAACTTTTTATGGAAATCTCTGTATATTACATGCAAACAACTTTCCTTTTTTTTCCTTTTTCCTTTCTTCCTTTCTCTTTTGGTTCTTTTGAGACAGGGTCTCACTATGTAGCCCTGGCTGTCCTTGAACTTACTATGTAGTACAGGCTGGCCTCCAACCCACAGAGGTCCACCTGCCTCAGCCTCCTGACTGCTGGGATTGAAAGCACGTGCCACCACTCCCAGCCATTAACTTTTCTTAAAGATGTTTGGAATCCTGAACTAAATGATATTACTGGGAGCTATTATTACTAAGGTCTGGTATCGGCTGGGGATGTAGGTCAGAGGCAGAATGCTTGCCTAGCACATGCAAGGTCATGGATTCAACCCCTAACACTGCAGGGTTGGGGGACAGGGGAGATTGTTACTATTCTGTGAGCTGCCACTTCCCTCAGCGGTTCATGACTGAGACCTTGCAATGCTTGTAGCACACTAATTCTGTACCAGTTGTATGACCCTCCAAAGGCCCCTTCTTGTCTTTGCTATTCAGTTTAGTTTGTGGAATTGGAATGCAGAAATTGTCAGGGAAAGTGATGCTGTGGTAAGTGAGGTGAACCAGAGATCTGAAATACAGATTCCTTTTTTTTTTTTTTTTTTTTTCCTTCGAGACAGGGTTTCTCTGTGTAGCTCTGGCTATCCTGGAACTTACTCTGTAGACCAGGCTGGCCTCAGACTCAGAAATCCGCCTGCCTCTGCCTCCCAAGTGCTGGGATTAAAGGCGTGTGCTACCACGGCCGGCTCAGATTCCTTAAAATCATGCACCATCCTTCCAAATTATGATAAGAAGACTGACAATCTCTTTTAAGGTGTCTTCCTAATTTAGAGGGAGACAAGTACAACACCCCTGGTCTCCTGTCCCTGGGCATGGCTGGTCTCCTGTCCCTGGGCATGGCTGGTCTCCTGTCCCTGGGCATGGCTGGTCTCCTGTCCCTGGGCATGGCAACAGGGATTCTTTGGGTCACATGTATTTTACTGGTTCCTTTCCCTATCTCACCCAGGCAAATGTTTGAGCGGATGTACAAGAAGTCCTAAAACATTCTAGTAGTACCTGGGAAGGGAGTGGGGGTGACCCAGAGACAGCCCTGAGATCTGGACTGTAGCTTCAAAGTCAATGTGCAGACTAGCATTCTGTATCACTGCTGTTGGCTTTACTAATGGTGTCATGGGATTGTTCCTCTCCTAAAACATCTGAGACATCGGAAAGATCAAGAAAGATCTTACATAAAAATAATATCACAGTCATAATTAATAAATTAATTGTGTCAATGCTAGGTCAATCTCTGAAGACTACCAGGGGACAATGACAATTTTTGTCCCCACTAGAGCTAGGCAAGCACTTATCTTTGCTTCTACTCTATATGATAACAGCAAATGTTCTCTATGCATGGGGGGGGGGGGCGACATTATTTAAATCATTTCTAAAATTTCAAGTATTTAGTTATATATTGTTTTAAGGTTTTCAATCATGGGTGACAACTATATTCTTGTGTTTGTTATTCTATAGTATACAACAGAGCCTTGGTAGGAGATGAGCCGTGGGCAAGGATCCACTGCTCTTTGCAGGGCCAAGCACAAGTGCTCCATGAAAGAGGAAAATCAGATTCCAATTTCAGACAGCAGGGTCTAGTTTCCCTATCTGCTTTGTCACCTTTGCCTCACTTCAAGGCAGTGCAGGCCACTGAGAAAGGGCAGTGTCATCTGCAGAAGGCTAAGAGGCAGGTGCACTGGTTTCAAGGCATTGTTTAGAATGATGGTGGTGGTAAAGTTGAAAAATTAGTCATTTCCAAATCTACTCAAGTGCCCCATACTGAGGCTTGGAGCAGCAATGGACACGGTAAGGCCTCCGAACAGCCTGTCAGGTGAAAATCCACAGTGTACTGTGCCTGCAGCTGCCTGGTGGGTGGTACCGAGGGCGTAAAGCCAAATATAACTTTCAATTATGTTATAAAACATATCTAAAAGTTCACAGATAATAAATCTTGGCTTGAAGTTTACTTTTGTAACTTGAATTTGAAAACCAGTGTTTCTTTTATTTATTCTTATTTTCAAGGAAGCTATAAATGACCAGCTGTAACACTTGGGTGGGTTACACTCGTGTGGATGAGAACATGGAGACACTCAAGCATTGCCCTGCTGTTTTCACATGGCTTAGCAATCCCATTTTAGGTGTGTGCTCAAGAGCAGTCAGTGTCTCTACCAAACAAGTGCCTAAGTGTTCAAAATAGCCCAAATGAGATGAGATGCGACCCACATGCCTGCTGGATCTGAGTGGACACTGAAACAGGGCATATTTAATGTTCTTAGACCATGACAAAAGAACGTTGTACTTCTAATGAAACAATGTAGGCTGAACCTCAAAAACACTATGCTTAGTGAAAGAACGGCCAGAAAACGATTCTTATCCATGTACAATGTCCAAAAGGCACATATATAGGGAACAGAAAGTGACTGGTGGCTGCCAGCACAGGAGGAAACGGGAGGTGACTGCCAGGGGACAGTGGGGCTTCTTGTAGGGAGGCAAAAAATGAAATGTGTCCCACACTTGTGATGATGTTGAATTGTGTGGCTGTGAATATATGAAAACATAGAGCTGTACATGTAAATGGGCAAACTGTACAGAATGAATTGTATTGCAATACGTGGCTGACAAAGTTCAATGTAAATTCAGAATCCAGTAGAGTAAAGGAAAGCGGGAGAAAAAAAATGAAACAAATAGTGACTTTGCAAGGTCAGCCCTCTGCAGGCTCTGCATCCCCAAATTCAACCAAAAATGCAATGAAGATATTTTAGGGGAGAGTAGCATTTGTACAGGCTTCCATTTATCAACTACTTACACACATGTGTATTGTAACAGACCTAAGTGCTGTAGTGTGACTTTCCTTACATGGGAGAACTGCAGAGGCTCCATTTTATTTATGGTACCTGAGCACTTGAGGCTTTTGGCATCCCTGGAGGGTAAGGAGAGAGGCCTAGAGCCAATCTCACCAAGGCACTTTATAAGCTCATATTCTTCAGGGTGTTGGAGAGCAACTAAGAACCAATACTTGTCCATTTCTAAACATATCACACAGCTACTAGCAACTTGACTGAGGTAGCAATGAATGTAGGAAGGCAGCCTTGGGGCTGTGCACACAGATAGCACATGCAGAGACGTGCAACCCAGCAGGGACAGCAGAGCCCAAAGCAGCAACCTCCTCCTCTGGGAGAACTTGCTTCCAGCGATGGACTGGAACTCCTGAGGCATCCAAGTGTGGCATGCTACTCACATACAACTGGGATGCACTGTAATTTAAAAGTGACAACGAAACAAAATGTAGATGACAATGGCTCCTGTGTTTCAGAGAACCTGGAAAATCGAACTCCTTATCTTGCTTATTTAACATTATCTCAGGCTCAGACAGATTAAAAGGTCATAGAGTGCACCTCAAATGCACAAAGAAAAGATAGGTTCTTATCTGTGTTGTCTTCCTTCAACTACCAAAGAAGCCTTTACATACTGCGTAGCATGACAGTTCATTCAGTAACCTTTCCGAGCTATGCTGCTGGCCTGGACGGCAGGAAGCCACAGAGAGCACCACAGGCCTTCACAGGCAAACAGAGCTCTGGGGATGGACAGCTTCTCTCACCTTGAATGTTAAGATAGTTGAGAACCTCAGTACCTGTGACAGTTCTTCTGGATAGTAGGTCTGTGTGATCTTTTCTGTGTGTATTAATAGATCAACCGTGACTCAACAGCACTGCTTCTTGCTTTAAATTAACGACATTGTCATGCTTGAGGAGGACAGACAAATCAAAGCTGTTGCAGTGTCACAGTGAGGATCTGTCCAAGGCCATGTCCTACTCCTCAAGGACTCCTGGGAAGCAGGGGATGGAAGCCAGCTCTGGTTTGTGGTTTGTTCAATGTTGAGAACATCTGGGGTTAAAAGGTAACCCAGCACAAAGAAAATTCTAATTTATTGAGAATATTAAATACAACAAGGAGAGCCTTTGGGCTAAAACACATATAGGCATAAATTATACAGTGCTATAAAAACTTCACAGGTTAGAAATGTAGTGTCCCCAAGGGTACAGCTTTCAAGGTTGTGTCCAAAATTTAAAATGTAATGTACAGCACAAAACAAAAGTTTTCATGTGATTGTAAATAGTAAAATAATTCCACCTAGGATGACAGATGAAATCATCTTAAGTTTAAAGACTTCTTAAACATGCATTTCGGTGTCACGGTAAGAGGGGGACTGCTCAGATTTATCTAGAACACACGAGGAAAGAAAGCACAAGCGCATGCTGCTTCGAGTGGAAGAGTAAGATGCCAGCGATCGATACGTTCAACATTAACCCCCGTTTTAGAACAAATTCTGCTCAGAGCCAAGAGTGCTACTTGTTTCTAGGAGAGGCTCTATCCAAAGACAGAAATCAGCGCAGGCACTCAAGACTCAGAAGCACAAAGAAAATCACTTGCCTGGGGTTTCACTGGCTTAGGCGATTCCTGCTGCTCATTACAAACAGATAAGCAGACATTAGCACAAAGCACCAAGTCAGCGGGCAGCAGGAGCTGGTTTGGCTGGCACACGCAGACTTACCAAAACTACCACAACATCTCAAAAAATGAGAGGCTCACCGACACCCATATTTTGTGTTTTTTATCTTTTTATCATCCATCGATTCCTGCCACAGACACCCCCTCCCCACCTCCCACCCCACAGCTGCTATAGGCAGTGGCCATAGGCACTCTGTAATCTGGAAAGAACCACTGAAATTATTTACAGACACTCATTTGGTTGACAGAAATCTTCATAGGCACTGCTCATTAATTTATAAATTGGGCTTCAAGCCACAGCCATAATTCCCATTTGCCTTGTGAGAAAGCCTAGTTAACTTCCTTGTATTGTGCCTGGCTCTTCCCGAATGGAAGGAAGAGTGAGGCAGCTGGGTGTGTGGCCAGGAGCTGCTTGCCAGAGCAGTGTATGGAGCAGCTGCACTTTTCTGGTTTGTCTCTGATATTATAAAAGAATGAAATGCAGACAAAAAACAGCAAAGCAAAAACTTACAGGAATATTATGGTCCTTTCTTCCTTTGTGAGAAGAAGCAACGTGGGCAAGGTACTGAATGACTTTCTTTGTATTTTCTGTCTTCCCGGCACCCGATTCACCCCTAAAAGAAATAGCAACAACAGCTACTTTAAAAAGAGAGCTGAGCACATGTGTTCCAAAATTACAACTGATACACGAAACTGAGCAGAAGATTTAGGGAAGGAAAAAAAGAGAAAGCAGGAGAAAACTTATGGGCAACAGTAGTAATAAACAAGAAAATGTATTATTGTTTTTAAAAGATCAACTCTTAGAAACCTCATTATCACCACTGAACCACCTTGAAAATTGTTTTCTTTCTTATAATGCATTAAAAATGTACACCAAAAAGTGAGCTCTGGGTTGCGCAGGAGAATTAATTTTTGCCTGTCTTTCATCCCCCCCATCCCCGTTTCAATGAGCACACACAAGCACTGTTTTCACGGGTGCTGGTTTTTGTCGTTTTGAAACAGTCTCCTACTGTAGCCAAGGCTACCTGGCCTAGAACTTACAATGAGACTAGTATTTTGAAATTACAGTGATCCTCCTACTTCAGCCTCCCAAGTGTTGGGATTAAAGGCTTAAGCCGCCACGCCTAAGAAAATTATTGTTTAAGGATGTTGTTAAGATGGGTATAGCAGTACACTGGAGACAGAAGCAGACAGATCTCTTAGGCTAGCCTGGTCTACAAAGTGAGGTCCAAGACTATTAGGGCTATACAGAGAAACCCTGTCTTGGGGGAAAAAGGGTATTATACAAAACCAAATAAATAGTAACTGGTAGTACTCGTGAGACAACATAGAAAAATATACAAAACAGATTTTTATTTTCTGCTTCTAGGGGTAAGAGCTTCCATGAGCAAAGAGAAATATATTAGAATTGTCATGGAAAAAGAGAAAAACAAACAAACAACCTCAGTAAGTGCATTAGAGACCTCCAGTAACACTGACAGAAACCAACACTCCATTGTAGGCACAATCTCAAAGAACTGACAGCTGGTGGCCTGCTGGTCACTGGTGCTCATCGAAGCCTTCCCAGGGCTGAGCCCACGTTGCACCTGGGGAAAATCTTCCCATGTAGTACTGATCTCACACACAGGGCTCCTGACCCCATGACCTCATGAGCTGGTTTGTGTCTGACCCCACACAACCTCACATAGTATGAACTAAGTTTGACATAACAGAGCTCTCTGTGCACTTAGGGATAGCCGGATTCTCACTCTTCTGCTCAGAATAGTTCAGGTCTCCAGAAAACAAGCAATGGTTTACTGCGTTAATAATCACATATATTAAAATGTTATATATAAAGTATACCTTTATAAATTACATATACAAGGTCATATATATGTATTATACACACACACACACACACAGACACACACAGACACACACACACACACAGTGCTTTGTCTTGCCACTCAGCTCTCCCAGCAAATGCTGACTCCTATCCTGTACTGTTGGAGCTGCCCACTCCTCATGTTTCCAGCAGGCTTATGGATGCTCTGCAGCTGCTTAACCTTGGCCTCAACCACAGCCCAGCAGGTAGAGGGATCCTACTGTCCAGCTACACGGACCAGAGTAGTAAACCATCTCTGAGCTTCAGTATCCCAACTGAAAAATGTAGGCAATAGATCTGCTCCCTCCTAGTTCCAAAGTTTGGTGAAACTAGACACAAACCACTTACTGACTTACAGTCACACTTCACACTTGCTAACTGTGATGGCTAATCTTGGCTGTCAACCTGACTACATATATCTGGAATCAACTAAAACCCAAGCAGCTTGAGCATACTTGTGGGGGATTTTCTTGATCGGATCATTTGAGGTGGGAGACCCACCCTAAATCTGAAACATGGTAGTCAGCAAACACACCCAAAATCTGGGCTACACTTTCTCCTGGCAGCCCACATGAAAGGACATGGAAGGAAGCTTTGTCTTTTGCATGCTTGTTGTCACTCTTGCTGACAAAGTCATCCATTGTGCTGCTGAGGCATCCTTTCATTGGTATTAGAACCTACTGAAGACCAGCAGAGACATCCAGCCTACAAGAGTGAACAACTACTGGATGCTTGGCCTTTCCATCAGGGGGCAGCCACTGTTGCACTAGCCAGACCACAGCCTGCAAGCCTCTCTAATAAATCCTTACATACAAACACATGATCAATTCTGTTTCTCTAGAGAACCCTGACTAATACACTGGCACCTCTGCTTCTCCTGGGAGTTTCTGAGTCTTAAGTACTTAAACCTACCAAATTTCTAATAAGGTTTCTGCCCATATTTGAAAGCCTGCATTTAAGATTATGACATCCTTCTAAATTCTCATTTCATGTAATTTGTATTATTACATCTCTCTGCATTTTCTTCTAGACGTTTGAAAAGTTTCAGATTTTATAGCTGAATCTTTAGTCAATCTGAAAGAAAATTATAGTTTGAGAAAATGTAATTCCCATGCCCAGATGACTTGGCTCACATCCCAGTGTGGAGTCTCCAGCCATCTGAGATGTGATCGTCACCTTGCCTACTTGTTTCTCTTTGCCTATTCAAGGCCAGCACCACAAAGCAAGGATTTTGGAAATACAATTAGCAACCTTCAGCACCTCTTTGGAAAACAAAAAGATAGAAGAAAAATAGTCTCTGGGGTTCATTTCATAGATAAACCTGAAATAACTTTGTTCCACAGTACTTGATCCACCGTCCTGCAACCCAGCTGACCACACCACCCAAAGTAGTGGGTGAGACAAAGAGCATCGACAGACTGAGGCTCTTTAAGAAAAATGGTGACTTTTATCTCTTGGGTAATTCTTCTTTCATTCAAAGTAAGCAGAGGACGTTTAGCTGTCTGTCATAGCCCAGTATCTAACTAAGCAAAATCAGTTTGATGAATATTGGTGAACAAATGAATGACTGCAGGCCACACTCACTTTGTTTTAGTGTTCCTGTTAGTAATGTCCTTCCATCACCATATCAACAATTTGGCTAGCACTGGTTTGTTAATGACTTTTTATGCCTTTATTCAGCCATTCACAAATACTTCTATGGGTCAGTCACTCTTCTAAGTGCTAGAGATAAGAGCTATGAATAAAGTCCATGTCTTTGGGAGCTCAAGTTTAGGGGATGGGACATGAACAAACCAGGGGAGAAAATGATCACAGACCATGATGAATTCTCTGAAGAAGATGAAACAGACTGGCGGGAGAAATCTGAGGAGAAGGGGCAGCCATCTTCATATGCCAGATACCTTCTCCAAGACAATTAAGAACTAGCAGATGAGAAGACCAGAAAGCATTCAGGCAGATGGAGAGACACATGCAAAGGCACCAAGCAGAAAAGAACGTAGTGTGTTCCTGGACCTGTGGGCTGAAGATGGTATCAGAAAACAGCAGCTGGTGCTGATCAAGGAGACTCAGGAAATGCATACTAGGAGTTCATGCTAAATTACTTGGGTTTTACTCAAGTATAATTTTTTGCTTTCTTTAAGATTTATTTTTATTTTATGTGTATGTGAGTTTTGCTTGCATGTGATCTGTATACCATGTGAATCCAGTGCCCACAAGGGCCAGAGAGTGGTGCTGGATCCCTGGACCTGGAATTACAGATGGTTGTTAGCCCACCATGTGGGTGCTGGGAAATGAATCCAGTTCTTCTAGAACAGGTTCTCAACCTGTGGGTCATGATGACCCTTGGTATGTGTGGGGGTGGAGTAGGGTGGGGCTGAAACAACCTTTTCATAGGGGTCACATATCAGATATCCTGCATATCAGGTATTTACATCACAGTTCATAACAGTAGCAAAATTACAGTTGTGAAGTAGTAATGAAAATACTTTTACGGCTGGGAGCCACAACAACGTGAGGAACTGCATAAAAGGGTCACAGCATTAGGAAGGCTGGGAACCGCTGCTCTAGAAGAGTAGCCAGTGCTCTTAACTGCAGCCCCTAAAGTATTATTTCTTAATAGCCGTAAAAACCAGTTTACTCTTTTTTGTTGTTAACTTTATTCAAAGTAGTACTTCAATGCTAATCTATTGGCTACTGGTTACAAGTAGGTAAATTTTTTTTATTATGCTCAAGAAATAAGCTTTTCCTCTAGCCTGATGATGATTTGTCTTGAAAACCATCGTGCTTAGCTTCATGTCTCTGTAGTTGCCCAAGCTCTTGTTCCCATCACATTTACGTAGCTGTACTTCAATAACAGCTTATGAATTCTAAGGCAACTCCCTTACTGTCAGGTCTAATGGAGCTTTGCTATATGAAATGTTGCTTTTGAGGTCACAAAGATAGCCCAATGGGTAAAAAGCTGTCGTGCTAAGTATAAGGACCTGAATTTGAAACCCAGAACCTATGTCTATAATCTTCAATGATGATACCTTTAACTATGGAATAAATATGATCTGTTTAGATTTAAATCTTTACCATGAGACAATGAGTATCCCTCATATGTTGAAAGCTTGGTTTTAAACTCACAGTAGTACTGGCAGTTAGGAAGGAGACTTAGTGAAAGAAAATTAAGTCACCAAGGTATGTCTTTGAAAGGGATGTTGGGGTCCCAGCACTGGCTTGTCTCATTTACAGCTTTGTTGTGATGTATGCTCTCTGCACCGTCAACAATGAGCCAACCAAGCAGAGGAAAGAACCCAGAGCTGGAATAAGCCTCTCTCCTTTATAAATGGACTTATCTCTGCTGTTAAACAGAAAGAGAAACACATTACCTACCTGTAGTGCTCTAGCTAAGTTACTTGCTCATCTGAGACTACTATACAAATTGGGAAAAAGTTACTTTGTAGACACATAAGCATCTAGAATCGTGGCTGGCAGTGGTGTGAAGAGTGAGGATGATTGTGATGACGAAATACCAACAGGAAGCAACAAACAACAAAACAGAATCCTTATGTTACTCAGAAACACCAAAACAAGGAGTTGAAGAGATGGTTCAGCAGCTAAGAGCACTGGCTGCTCTTCTAGAACCCCGGTTCAATTCACAGCACACACAGGGCAGCTCACAACTGTCTGTAACTAGTTCCAGAGGATCTGGCACCCTCACACTGACATACATGCAGGCAAAACATCAATGCAAATTAAAAAAAGAAACCATAAATGTTACATCTTAACAGGAGCCAAATGTTACATCTTAACAGGAGCCAATTATTACACTATACTAAAATATACTTAAGAGGAAAAAGAAATTTGGGGTTATCAGCTTGTCTGAAATCAGAGTCATAAAGTGTCAGTGCTCTCTACAGATGGGATTAAGGGCGACTGCTTTATCAGTCTCAATACCAATGCATAGGGAGTCAATGGAGGGTTACGCTTTCCTTCCAATTCAGCAGTGGAATCTGAGCATGGAAGACGTGGCTCTTTTCAAAGATACCTGGCACATCCTCGCTATGACCAGCAGTGGTCTGGTCTGCAAGTGTGGGCTGCAGGCTCACAAAACTAGGTCAGTCTTCAGCGCTCATCCAGTAGAAACATGGGGAGAAGAGGTTCAGGGTGTAAGTTGAAAGTTGGCAATCATAGGAAATGCAAATTAGAAACTAAAGGACAATAAACTAAGGCTTAAAGAGAGACTATAAACTATGTGCAGATTATATGTACTTGTTTGCATTGTAGATGTATGAGTGTTTTGCCTGCACATATGTCTGTGCACTGCATGCATGCATGCATGCCCTCGGAATCCAGAAGATGGCTGCAAATCAGCTACCATGTGGATGCTTGGAGTCCAACCCAGGTCATCTAGAAGAGCTCTTAACCGCTGAGCAATCTCTGAGCCTTATGTACGTGTTCACTTACATAAACAAAATCCACATTGCTTTAATTTTTGATTTGTGGTACTGGTCTAAACAGCTACTAAATAATAACAACTACTAAATAATACACACAAAATAACTTTTCATAAAGTAGAAAACTTTAGCTTGGCTATGGACCACTGTAAGGCAGAGGTGAACACACTCTTGGAATACTTCCCTTGGATTTTCAAAAGCACCAAGGAACACAGTCTGTTAAACCTGGGATATAATGTTTCACATTTCCATATTTTTGGATCACAATGTTATTTTATAATATGAATATAAAAGCTGTTAAATATTACAATTGTGACATCTAAAACCAAACAAAAGGCAAGGATGAAAAAAAGCCAGGCTGAACATTTCTAGGACAAGGGGAGGCCCTTCCTGGGGTGACGGAACTGTCTTCTGTGTCTTGAGACAGGGTTAGCTTATACAAGTGACTTAGCAAAAACCACACTTAGGATGTGTGGACCTCATTATATGGATTTTACTCCAAATGAAAGTATGAAAACACTGGACCTTAAATAGTACTCTCTATGTAGCAAACCATTTAGGGGGAAATGTGCCGATCTGTTAACACTTGGACTTAAAAAGCACTAACTGAGGGGAATGAGCGCTTACTAAGTAAGTGAAACAGCTAACAATTGGCAACCACCAAAATAAACACTGCCTAAACTCAGGCAAAACTCTGTGCCTGTGCAGCTACCCTTGGCCTCTCCCAGGAGTGTCCCGGCTGAAGAAAGCCTGGCCCTTTATTTATATTCAGAAGTGGGGAATCAGCTGTCTATTAGCATAGAAAAGCTGAGGTTTTTCTGTGCTTCCCAACTGAAGGTCTAGCCTCCTCCACTGGATCATTAAGGCTAAGGTATGACCCTTCATGGGGCTGGAGAGACGGCTCAGCAGGTAAGAACACTGGCTGCTCTTCCAGAGAACCCAGGTTCAATTCCCTACTCCCACATGGCAGCTCACAGCTATCTGTAACTCCAGCTCCAGGAGATCTGACACCCCTACACAGACATAAATGCAGGCAAAGTAATCAATGTACATAATAAATAAATTTTTAAAAGTTGAAAAAGAAAAAAAAAAAGACCTTTCAGAGACTTCCTGTAGCTAACCATCCCCAGCTTAGGGTTCTATTGCTGTGACAAACACTGGCAGAATTCAGGTTGGCTTAGCTCACTTTAAACTTGTAGGTAACGTGCCATCACAGAGGAGTTCAGGCATCGAGTTCAGGCATTGAGAACCTGGAGGCAGGGACTGAAGCAGGGTCCACAAAGACACAGTGCTTATTCAAGTCTTGCTCACCCCACTTTCTTATATAGCCCAGGACCGCCTGCCCAAGAGTGACATCCACAGTGAGCTGGGCCCTTCCACATCAATAATTAAGTAATCAATACCCCACAAACCTATAGTGCCAATCTTACGGAGGCATTTTTCTCAATTATGGCTCTCTCTTCCCGGGTTGGAGAAACGGCTCAACAGGTATTAGATTCCCAGTCTAAGTTTCAGTGGCCGAGATATAGAGTCACAAGTTGTCCTCTGAGCTCCACACATATTCTATTGCATATGTACACTCACATACACACCAAAGAAACAAACAATCATCATTGACCATTAACTTATGTGTACATAAACCTTTTCTTTTGTTTTAATATTTTTTTAAGATTTATTTATTATTATACATAAGAACAATGTAGCTGACTTCAGACACATCAGAAGAGGGCGTCAGATCTCATTATGGATGGTTGTGAGCCACGATGTGGTTGCTGGGATCTGAACTCAGAACCTTCAGAAGAGCAGTCAGTACTCTTACCCGCTGAGCCATCTCACCAGCCCCAAACCTTTTCTTTTCTCCAATTTATCTGGCTCTTTCAGTAAATAAACAAGCCCCAGACCACTCTCCTTCCAACATAAACATAAAAATGGGCTGATGGGTATCGGGAAGGACAAACAGGCAGACATGATAAATCAACTAGAGTACAGTATTAGAGTTGAGCCTGAGTGTATAAGTATTCATTGTAGAGTTTTCCAACTTTGTTTTAGGTCTGAGAATATTAATGATAAGACACTGGGGTAAGATAACAATTTAAAATAGTCCTTCCTCATCACTTGAATCATAAAAGAGGACAAGCTAATAGTTTTTCTAGTTTTAACTTGGTCATGGATTTTGGTATTTTGCTGGTGGGTAAATGTGTAAGAACATATTTGATAAAGAAAGAGTAAATCTACTGTGAAACTCCAAGCTTCAGAATGGCTGTACTAACTATACAGAAGTCGTTGAGCTGTATGGACTTTTGTTTTGGTTAAACTTTTCAAGTTCTTTATAATGAAATTTAAGATGAAAAAAGAATGGGAAAGAATGCAAACGTTGTTCATGATGGCGAGTACTTGAGTCGAGCAGACAACTCAGCTACCAGGAGACTAGCTCGTGAACACGAGCCTCCTGACGGATGACAAACACGCTCTAGATGACACACCCACCTGCTTACAAGTGTTCATGCCTACGGGACCACTGAAGCGACCAAAGTGGGAGGCCACCCACCTTCCACTCTGCTGATAGCAGCCATTCCCTTGTAAGGGGCCCGTTGTTCTCAGAGCCTGGTGACAGCCTTAACCTCAATGACTTGGAAAGCTGAGGCAGGAAGACTGCAGGTTCAAGCCCAGCCTGGGAACTTTAGTGAGGACTTGTCTCAAAATAAGAAGAGGGTTGGGGTACATCTCAGAGGGCGAGTGCAGCACTGGCCTATGATCATGAGGCCCTTGCTAAAAGTTCCAAACAACACAGTGTAAGTGGAGCTAAGTCTGCCCAGGTGAGTGGACTACAGACAGCTGGCTCACTGTCTCATACTTAGTGGGTTCCAGGTGTGCTAGGGCCAGGATTGTATCTGCCTTGGGAGAGGAACACAGTAGGAATCCCATTATGTACCTTCTTGTTACTTTCAGAATACAGCTGTCACATAAAAGCCAGCATGAGAAGACTTAGAAAAGCCATGGTACCCTGCTCAACAGTTAGCCAACATCCACAGAGGCAGGAGTGAGCCCCACATGAGATGGCCAAGCCTGTTCTATATATATATATATATTGGGATAGCCAAGTGCGTCTAATATAGTTGGCTGGGGAACCTGTAGGACCATACAACCATGCTCAGTTTTTTGTTTTAATTATTACTTTTATTTTACTTATTATTTGAATAAGGTGTGTGCCACACACACTGTGACGTGTGGCGCTTGCGCGCGCCACACACACACACACACACACACACACGCACACACGCACGCACGCACGCACGCACGCACGCACGCACGCACGCAAAGAAGGGTATGCCAAGGGGCATGTGTGGCGACCAGGACAGTTTGCATAGCTGGTTCTCTTCCTCCACCTTTCTACCTTTACATGAGTCCCAGGGATCAAACTAAGGTGGTCTGGTTTGCAGTATGAAGAGGCAAGCAAGTGCTAAGTCCTCTCACAAGACTGACCACGCTGTTGAGCATGAGGCTGAAGGGAGACTTCTTTATGTAAGTCCTTGAGACTAGGTTCTCAGCTCCCAGTTCTCTATCCCATGGACCTGCGTTGGGACTGTGGACATCCCCATAGGAGAGCTGTAGGTCTTCTAGCCCTTCCAAATTCTCCTTCCTCCTGCCCCCAACTAGCTACTCTTAAATAAAACACTGCCTCCCCTCCCTTGCATCTCCTCTTGGCCACATTAAAGGCACCAATGAGATAGAAACTCTCTGCTGGCCTCTAGTAGTCAACCATTGCTCTGTTCACATTGATCTGAGAAACAGTAGATCTTAGTTTTCTGTTTGTTTGTTTGTTTGTTTACCCTAATTTTCTCTTATTTCTCAGCTCCAGTCTGGCTTCCAGGCCCTCCCCACCCCACCTCTCAAGTCCTTTTAACATCCTCCATCTTCTGTGGCTTCTATTCACCTCACTCAGTGTCAGGAGGCAGCAGACCCCCTGAACACTCCCTGTTTCAGGAAAGGCCCCTTGTCCCTTGGCAATGCCACCATCCCTTGGGTAGTAACGGACTTTGCAGCTCTTCACAGCTCTTCCTCTCGTTTATCTCCTGAGTGCTGGTTGTCCTGAGGTGTCCACATACAGCACACAGCGTCTACAACATCCACACCATGGTTCTGTATTTCCAGCACAGGCCTCTCCCCTGAGTGCATTTCTAGAAGTTAAGGGATGTGCACAGACAGACACCCTACCAGCATGTGGCCTACACCAAGTTTGGTATCCACCACTCTAGCCTGCTCCCTTTCCACCATGTAGGGAGACAGCCTAGTTCTACCAATAAATCTATTTATTTTCTTAGCCACAGAAACCACCAAGCCCCAGTAAACCTGGCTCTTAGACTGAATACCCTTACACTCAACTCCTTCTTTGTAGGTTCATAACCATCTCCCGTCTTCCATCACCACGGCCTCCTAACTGATCTTCTCCAGCCCAAGGTCCATGTACAGCCAAAGCCATCTTTTTACTGTGCACAGCAGATCACATTGTGCCCCTGGATACTGTTCTATCCAGTGCCATAAAATATACAGGCATGAGACGAGCAATAAATACTTATTGAGTAAAAATAAAAGTGCTGACTGAACCCTCCCACCATCTTGTATTTAGACATATAAACCAAAGAGGTAAATTTTACAAAGTTAACTTATGAACTGGGAGAAGTTTTGTCTGATAGCAAGGCAGTAACATCAGGTGTGAGCATCTTGAATACTCTTAGCCTTGACATGACTATGACATCTAAGTCACACCCTTGCTTAACTCCACCCCTCAAACACAAAAGCAGTTCTCTACTTTCCAAGAAAATTAGAAACAATTCTGAATATCTAACATTTACTTACGTGCAAAGAATTGACTGGTCCTCACGATCTATAAAACAAAATAAAACAAACAAAAGAGTGACCATTTGCCCAATTTTACAATTTGTTATACAATACAGTTGCAGTAACAGATTATAAAATAGTAGTAATCCTCCTCTCAAGTCAAAGGGGAATCTGCTTGAACCTGTTCACCGTCTTAACTCATGTCAGATGAGTTGGCTCCCACCGCTGTGCCTCGAGCTCTGGGGGTAACCGGACCCACACAGGAAACACTGCTTTCTAGGTGATTTCATGAATACCCACGACTAGTCAGGACAGTTTATGTGAGGCTTACCACTGCCTCAAGTCAAAATGAACCACCTCTCCCTTAAACCATTTTTCTTAGGTATTTATAACACTGACAAAAAGCTGACTGACAGATTCCAAACACAACAAAGGAGTGTACAATAATACTGTACTATGTTTTTATGATTATCCAATTTTTAACATTTCAGAGTGATTTAGTGATTTAAGCATTCAGACTTTTCAAATAAAAAGAAAGAACCTGAATCCACACCTACACGGTTAGTAGGATAAGATTTCTAATTACTTGCAAGTATTCTTATTCGTATTGCACAGTGTGTACATGCATACGTGGTGTTGGGGACTGAACCCAGGGCTTCATGTGTATCAGGCAGGCAAGCATTCACCCACCCACTGAACTACATCCCAGCTGTTGTTTTTAGTAGAACTGAACAAGTCTGCTACTGCTTTAAGGGGTTCTGTGGGTCACAGGCCCTGGTGCAGGCAGCTACTTTACTGCTTCGATCTGTGTTTACTGATCCTCTGGTAGATGCCACCAGGTACCCAAAAGACTAAACAAATCTGTTTACATATTCTATATTAAACTGAGTTATACAAAAACGTGCTACTGTGCTGGCCCCACTCAAATCTATCTATCTTTCCTTCCTTCCTTCTTTTCTTTCTCTCTTTCTTCCTTCCTTTCTTCTTTCCTTCCTTCCCTTTCTCTTTCTTTCTCTCTTTCTCTCTCTCCCTCCCTCCCTCTCTCTCTCTCTCTCTCTCTCTCTCTCTCTCTCTCTCTTTCTTTCTTTCTTTCTTTCTTTCTTTCAAAAACAGAATCTTTCAGTATAGCCCTGGTTCCTGGAACTCTCTATGTAGATCAGGCTGGCCTTGAATTCACAAAGATCCATTGTAAAACAGGTTCAGCAGGGCGCCCAAGAGGTCCACCAAGAACTATAAAGACTGCGGCCCCATTACAGATCCAGTTGACCTTTAACAAGCCTAGCCAGAGGCGTTCCCTGGGGCAGGTGCTGACAGGACTGGGAGGTGAAAAGCTCCATCTTCAGGTCTAAATCACAAGGCCTGGACTATTTTAGAGACAAAGTCTATTACATTTAAGGCCTAGCTGATTCCTGTTCTCCGAGTAACTTTGGACTACTGCTTGGTACAGAATAATCTCTGTAGACTCTAGGAATTCCATTTGCTTCTCTCATTTGGTCGTATTTTAAGTGACAGACTGTAGTGCAACCAATTTAAGCTTATCCCCAGCTGGCTTACAAATAAATGAGACTCAGAATATGATTATTTTATTTAGCTTTGATGACTCTTAGGGGTAATCCTGTTTTTTTTTAAGCTTTATTTATTTATTTTATGTATGTGAGTGCACTGTAGCTGTACAGATGGTTGTGATTTATTTATTATTATAATTAAGTACACTGTAGCTGTCTTGGGATGCACTAGAAGAGGACACCAGATCTCATTAGAGATGTGAGCCACCATGTGGTTGCTGGGATTTGAACTCAGGACATTTGGAAGAGCAGTCAGTGCTCTTACCTGCTGAGCCATCTCGCCAGCTCTTGAGGGGTAATCCTAATTTGCTTTTTTAACTACTGGCCTGGCTACCTCCCCAGCTTGGGAGGAAAAAGCATTCTGGGAGAAAAGGGGAGGACACATGGATGCTTGATACCTGAGCGTAGGTAACCAGCCATGTGGCAGAATATCGGTTAAAATAAATGGGTATCTTTCGTTATAATCTAGTTAGAGTAGAGCCTAACTATGTGACCAAGGTCTTTGTAAATATAATCTGAGTCTTATTTCTGGGAGTATGGGGCTGGTGCTGGGAGGCGGAACTGGGACCTAACTTCAACAATAGACATCATACTTGCTGTGAATGGAGGATAGCCCAGTCACTTCCTGACATAGCCTAGAAACCACAGAGGATGGATGCCCTTCTGTGGCAGGTGTCATGCTGAAGAGTTCTACTGAGTGCGCCCTCCTATGAGAATCATGCACACCTTAAGAAAGAACTGTTGTACTTCAGAAACGGCACTTGAAACTTTTAAAATAAACCAAGAAGTTGAATATAAATTTCCTATATCAGGAAAATTAAAGATAAGATGTTTAATAAGTCTGAGGACATGTGACACCAGGTATATCAGCCATAATTGTACTTTTAACACCTTATATGTAGGTAAGAGCCAGTCTAACAACAAATATATGCCATTTACAAGAAGGACACCCCTAACCTATAGCACACAAAAAGGAAGCATCCATTACAAGTACTGTTTAAAGCAAAAATAAGAAAAAAAGAGAAGCTGGGCGTGGTGGTGCACGCCTTTAATCCCAGCGCTTGGGAGGCACAGGCACGTGGATTTCTGAGTTCGAGGCCAGCCGGGTCTACAGAGTGAGTTCCAGGACAGCCTGGGCTACACAGAAAAACCCTGTCTCAAAAAACCAAAAAAAAAAAAAAAAAAAAAAAAAAAAAAAAAAAAAAAAAAAAAAAAGAAAAGAAAAGAAAAAAGAAAAAAGAGCAGGAGAGATGGCTCAGTGGTTAAGAGCACTGGCAGTTCTTCCAGAGATCCTGAGTTCAATTCCCAGCAACCACATGGTGGCTCACAACCTTCTAAAATGCATCTGATGCCCCCTTCTGGTGTGCAGGTACACATGCAGACAACATACACATTATTTTCTTACAGCTCAAATTGGAAAACTTTGTTATTTGTAGATAACACACCCTTTATTCGAGAAATGATTTGTGGGTTTTCTTCTGATCTGACCTATTTTGAGTTATTGGTTTATCTTTTTTTTTCCTTTGTTGCATATGCTTTCTTGGTTAGTTTAGCACTATTGATTGAGACTATTTCTCCACTGACCTTTGACCTTTGTTGAAAGTCACTGAAAGTCTCACTTAAGACTTCCTTTGACCTAAATGTCTAACTTATCATTATCACAATCAACTCTCCTCAAACAGAAACACTATTCTTTCTGTGCCTTTAACTTTTACTCCTTTTTGCTTCTCC
>JADRCD010213339.1:0-27810 GCA_019843815.1 Montemys delectorum
CCCTATCCTTATGGAGCAGTGAGTTAGTATTGGGGTGGCTGACAGGAGTGTGATTGAGGGATGAGTCAGGAACAGGGAGGACTCAAACAGCAGCTTAAGCAGCAGGAGCACCACTAAAGATCTGAGTGGAGCTAGGTAAGAAATCAACAGAACTCCATGACTGCAGCTCACTGAATGCCATGCAGGAAGCTCCTCTCATGAGAGGGCCTCACCTACAGTTCTATTTAAATAACCTCAGCAAGGAGGGTCTTGTATATCTTGAAAATGTCTATGAATACCCAAGGCCTAGTACATACTAATTCCCTAAGGTTGAGGAGGCTGCTTTTCAGGAGTTGTGAGGGATGATGAAAGATAGCTAATTTTTTTGGTTTCAATTTCATCATGGATTTTTGGATTTGTTGGTGTATAAAAACATGAAACATATGAATAGACGCAGTCTTAAGTCCAATATGAACTACTCAGAGTCTGTTCTGAATGCCCATATTAAGAATACAGAAGTTCATTGGCTATGTATTCTTCAGGTCTCGCTGATTTTGGTGTGTGATTCTACCTTCTATTTTCAACACTTTAAGCAATAGGGTTTGAAATTTAAAAAAAAGAGAAATGAGCAATGACACCAGAGAGTGAGTTTCTACAACACCCTTCACCTTATGCTGGCCCTTTGAGAAGTTTCCCTCACGGAGTACAGCTCTGAAAAATCATTCTTTTTTAGAACAGATCTGTGTCCATAAAGGTCATTTCCATTTGCAATGACATCTGCCTCTGTGTTACTGAGGAAATTGGTAACTAGGTCTACAGAGACTCTGCTCATGAAGAAAACATTGATTCAGACGAATATAGAAAACCCGATCTTTGTACTATGTGTACTGCTACACACTTCTTACCTATTTAAAACAAACAAACAAACAAAAACAAAACAAAAACCCAGAACCTTTCAACATAGCATCCTTTCATTATTATGAACAAGGAAATGACTTAAGCTTGAATCTGAGATACTCTCTTCAACATCTAAAGGTTGATTCATTTCTCTGCGTTTTCTCTACTGTGCACATGACATTTACATGATAATAAACTTTTCTAAAAAAAAAACAATGTGATATGTTGTGTTTAATTTTTTCTACACTAAATGCACTCGATTGTTATACTATTTTACTATCATTAATAATGATAGCTAAACAGTAACCAAAGCAGCTGTGATCACTACGCATTCAGAAGGAAAGGAAGGTGGCCACTGCTCTCATGGCAATGCCTCGTGGAAGATGCAAGGTGAGTCTGTTTGTGAGTCATCTTTGCAAAGCCATCTCTGTCCTTTCCATGATTTTACACTGATGCAGGGCTCTTTAGTCCTCAGCACCTGACCCTTCTGGGAGTCTCCCCACTTGCTCCCTCATGATGCCTTCCCAGGAAGATGCTGTCTCTCTGTAAATTCTATGGCAGCCAGAGTCATGTGATGTAATCACTGCTAAAACAGGTCAATTTTGGGTATGTGAAAAACCAATTGTTTTGAAATTGATATTTTTGTGGAAGAATACCATATACAGCACATTTTTTCACTGAATCTCCTCATTTCTTCATCTATTACTTCTTATCCTTAAAAGCCTTTTTATCCTCTCAACTTCAATGTCATCTAGTACTTGCTCTATGTGTAGAGATTTAGGACAATGGTCTGGAATCTGGATGCCTCTTAGACTGACTGCCTCCCACAGGAACTATCAATTGTCAATAGTTGCTCCACTCAGGGTGTGGCATAACAAGGCCTTCATGTATTCATGCATGCTTTATTCTATTTTATTTCTATGTATACTATGATGAGTGTAAGGTAGTAGACATTCTTACCCAGCTATGAACCGTGGGAGTAGAATAACGAAGGTGTACCTCTGAGTGCAATAGTTGCCTGATATTATTGGAGTAACCAGTCATCTTCTAATTGGAATTAAAGCTCAGCCCGCAAACTGTTACTGATAACTGGTGGTGTTAATGAGGGGATGAACCTGTGCCCAGGGAAGTGATAAGCCCTGGGGGAAATCTGTTATTCTGATAAGTGGACATAGTAACTAAATGAACCCAAGTTCTTTCAGTTTATTTTCTTTTTCCATTTTCTACCCAGAGATTCAGGCACCTCTTAAAATCTGCCAGAAAATATGAATTGTATGGTACATGGACAATAATATACAAACTCACAATTAGCCAAAGTGTAGGGAATAGTACCCTGTGGATGCACTGACCTAAGTGGGACACCTACATCACACCTCTAATGCCAAAGCCCAGGGATCCATGAGGGAGAAGAGGCGAGATGGTCAGAGCCAGATGTGCTGATGTCTACAGTGAAACAGCATGGGCCAGAAATGGCACTGCCAGTGCCTGCATGAATCCTCTGTGGTTAATAAGTACGTGGACGTGTGCAGAAAATAAAACAGAGTTGCAATAATTGCTATGATTCTACTCCTCCCGTTCATAGCTGGGTAAGAATGTTCACTACTTTACACTCGTGCTAGTATACACAGAAAGCTCCACACTTATGGAGGCAGCCATTACAGAGGAATCCCCTAGGTTAGCACCACTGGATCTTAGAGCGACCGTTCACAAAGTGAAGATTCTGTCTTTACTTCATTGCTGGCAAATGAAAGAACCCATATGAGAAAGGTTGACGGGCTGTTGGGTATATGTTTCAAGAGTAAAGGAAGAACTGCATACATATAATGCTTCATGGCTGTGTACCAGGCATCTGACAATGTTGGGGTCCTGGAATCTCCTCACCAACCCTATAAACACCAATTTGACAGACAAGGAGAGTTTATTGAACATTTACTCCAGGCCTGATTGACCAGGGCCATGGTCCAGATTTGAGAATTGAACAATGACATGGAGATTAGATCTGACAGGATTTTTAAGCCCAAATCTACAAACCTCTGTGCCAAGTTATTTCACCATCAGGATTTAGGGATGGGGGTTTCCTTAGGAACATGTCTTTGTTGTGCACTTATCCTGCTCACACTGGTTGAGGTATTCCACTGTGTCAGGGACTTACCTGGTCTAACATTCATGTCTTAACTTGGCAACCAGGATGTCAGTTACCCACTTACATGTCTCTTTCTGCCAAGTAAGATGTCAGTTCCCAGGGAGGTCTTGGGAACTTAAACGTTGTTGGGTCCTATTTGGCCCTGGTTTGGGCGTTGAGGACAAACTCGAGCCTGGCTTGAGTTTTGTAAGCTGTCTCAGTCACTTCTGCACTAGAGTGACTCAACATGACCTGCTTAAGCCTGCCTTTGCCTAGCTCCTGCTGATGGAGAGTAGTAACTTTGTTGGCTCATCCTACACCCTTGGTCAACTTTCCCCTCCCCCTAAGTCATCTCACCTCAGCAGAAAACACCACCTCCTCTCTCAACCCTTTATAAAGAGAAGATTGATACATTAAAAGGAGTTCCTGCTTTGACAAACTCCCCGTTCGGGGTAATTATTCTTTGGAGGCAGGACATCTGCACAGCAACACTCACCATCCTGCTCATCCCGCTCATCCAGAGAGGCTCGGCTGGACTGGGTTCTCTCCCTCTCGCCTGGTTCTGCCGGCAGAGAGCCTGTCCGGCAAAACGGTACTCATGTATGATTCAAAATAGGCTTATTTTAAATAGTTTTTTTTTATATCTCTTACATGGGGGTCCATCCCAGGAGCAGCTTATACCACAAAACCTATACAGAGGTACAGGAAGTGCTGTTGGGTGGTTGGTTCAGGTCCAAGTTTATTGTGGGCAACTACACAAAACACTTCTGACTTCTATAGTGATTGGTTTCCAAGAGCAGAGAATATTACAGAATATTTAATCAACCTTCACATTAGAATATTTCCTAGTAACAGCAGAAACATATGATAAACTTTCCTTATAATGGTAGGCTACCCAGGTAACCGTTACCTAGGCCTTAACATTTTCCCTAGGCCCTCTCGTTTCATCGAGGCTTTAACATTCCATCTAGGCTTTAGTATTTTGCCCAGGTCCCAACAATAATCAAATCTATCATCTAGGCTCAGTGAGTGCATTTGGCTTTGGTCCTTATTACAGTATGTGACATTTGGCTTTAGTCTTTAGTATAATATGTGAATTTGTTGCTATGAAAATGATGATGGTACACACACACACACACACACACACACACACACACACGAAACTTTCTTAATTTAAAATGCATAAGAGATTCTCTATCCTGGAACCAAATACGACTGACAATCTGTTTTTTCAGCATTTTCTGGGGAGACAAACATTGATACTCATTCACCTCAAGCTGGCAGGCCCCAATGCAGATCATTTCACCAAAGTCCATCTTGGTGTGAAATCTGAGTTTATAAAACTTCTTAAAAAACCCATGAGAGACATTACAGGTGCTTGAGTGACCCCACTGGAAAAACAACTGTAACTCTCCCATGGCCCAGTATGAAGATTCAGGTAACCTAAACAACAATGTAATAGCATGGTAACAGTTTCGTAGTATATTGATAGTCACAGAAGAAAGAAATTTATCAATCAAAGTATATTCCAAACCCACTGGTTTATAGAGCAATGTGAAGATTACATCAATGATACCTCTCTACGGTCCTCAGATCGCCCTCTTAGCATTTTGCTGGTGGATATTAGATATTTAACATTTGAAAATGATTAACTTAGTGGGGTACACAGAGGTAAGGTCATGCAATGAGACACTGCTCACACTTGTATGTTTTTTTCTACAGTATGAATACTTTGGAATGTAAGCTCTAACATAGAGTAAAACATTTTACCACACTCTTCAAATTTTGGTGTTTCTCTCCAGAATGAACCATTTTATGCTGAATCAGATAATGGTCAATGGAAAAAGTTTTTTTCCACATTGGTCACATTTCTATGGTTTCTCTTAACATTGAAATTGTTTTATGTTTCCTCAGTTGTAAATTAGAGTAAACTATTTTGGTATATTCTCCAAACTATTAAGGTTTCACTCCAGTACAGCTTAACTTGTGCTGAAGCAGGGAAGTATTAGAAGATAAGACTTGCCTACGTTGGTCACACTTGTATGGTTCCTCTCCAAAATGAACAATTTGTGTTTCTTAAGGGTAGACAGTATACAAGAGCTTTACACATTCCACTCTCTACAAGTGGGTGGAATTCATTATCACAACAAATTATTTGATGTCTTTTAAGGGTTGAAGAAACAGACATTCCCACACTCTTCACACTTGTATGGTTTCTCTCCAGTGTGAACTGCCTTGTGTCTCCTAAGAAATGAGTGATAAAGAAAGGCTTTGTATGGTTTCTCTCAGTATGAATTTCTAGGTGTTCCTGTAGGGGGGAAGAACTAGAAAACCTTTTGCCACACTATACACACTCATGGGAAGTGTCTATGGAATGCATTTGATGTCTTTTAAGCGATGTAAAAGAAGAAAAGCATTTCCCACACTTTTCACACTTGTAGGGTTTCTCTCTAGTATGAACTGCTTTGTGTCTCCTAAGAAACGAGTGATAAAGAAAGGCTTTGTGACATTCTTCACATTTGTATGGTTTCTCTTCAGTATGAATTTTTTGATGTTCCTGAAGGCGGGAAGAACTAGAAAACCTTTTGCCACACTCTACACACTCATGAGGAGTATCTTCAGAATGGATTATTTGATGTCTTTTAAGGGATGTAAAAGAGGAAAAACATTTCCCACACTCTTCACACTTGTATGGTTTAACTCCAGTATGAATTGTTTGATGTTCCTGAAGCTTTGAAGAACGGGAAAACCCCTTGCCACATTCTTCACACTTGTATGGATACTCTCCAGAATGCATTCTGTGATGTTCCCTAAGATATGAACGATAGCAAAAGGATTTGCCACATTCTAGACACTTGTACCTTTTCTCTCCAGAATCGATTCCTTTATGTTGGTTAAGGAAGAAAGCAGAGGAAAATACCTTTCCACATTCTTCACACTTGTCAGGTTTCTCTCCAGAATGAATTCTTTGATGTTGCTTCAGCATTGCAGGATAGTAAAATGAATTTCCACACTCTTCACACTTGTAGGGTTTCTCTCCAGTATGAACTGCCTGGTGTTTCCTAAGATATGAGTGATGAAGAAAGGCTTTGTGACATTCTTCACATTTGTATGGTTTCTCTCCAGTATGAATTTTTTGATGATGCTGAAGATGTGAGGAACGCAAAAACCGTTTGCCACATTTTTCGCACTTGTAGGTTTTTTCATCAGTATGATATTTCTGGTGTATTAAAAGTGATGAGCGGCTGCTAAGGGTTTTATGACATTCTTTACACTTGTAGGTTTTGTCTCCAATATAACGTCTCTGGTGTGTAGAACGTGCTGCCTGAGAACTAAAGGCCTTACCACATTCTTCAAAGTAGTAGGGTTCTTCTCCTGTATGAATTCTCTGGCATTGAATACTTAGAGAGCTGTGATCAATGGCCTCCTTGTGATTGTTAAATTCATTGTCTGTTGTTCCTGTTGAGCAAGAGTTGACATATGAACAAAATATGATAAATATTCATCATATGTACAATGCTTATCTTTAAAATAGAGACCTTCACTCACACATATTTAACCATAAGTGAAAATCTAGAGTATATTTTAATAGTTGTAGGCACTGATCATAAGTCAAGAAATATAGTAGGTGAACTAATCTATTCTTCTACTGGAATAACTGCAGAACTAAAAAGAACAGACATAATGTCATATTTTTCAAATTTAAATAGCTAAGTAAGTTGTTGGGTCATTTTAGCAACAGCAACAAGCCTATTAAATTAAGCAAGACAAATATGATACAGCTGGATATCCATGAAGGTATAAAGTAGTGTAGCCTGGAAAGAGAAAGCCAATTGTGATTGTGTATGATTGGACCATCAACCATCATCAAAATAAAAAGAAATTTATTGTACAGTTAAATCTTTATTACTAAGTATATGATAGGAAAAACTTTAAAATATATTTTTGTAATTCATAAAGCACTTTGATGAAATGACATTCACTAACACAAATATGTTATGTAAATGTGTTAGGAAAGAATGGTATGGAATTTCTTAGGAAGGAAACGAGTGTGTGAAGTTTCTGTCTTACAACAGTTTCATACCCTGCAATTTAGAAATGTGTGCATTGCCAAGATAGGGTCAGCAATCCTTCTGCATAAAGTCTGTCAGATCCTTGGCCGGCCAGAAGACCAAAGATGGAAGCTCTTGGATTCTGAAAAATGGGGGACTGTTCAGGCAATCAACTGTCTCTATAAATTGGTCAAGTTTCAGAAGCTATGCTTTGGGCTTCCTGTATTTTCAGGTATTATTTAGTTGTTCTCGGATTTCTGATAGGGTTGAAGACTAGTTTTAGTCTCATAATCAAATTCAAGATACTTAACGTAGAGAGAATTTAAAGAGTAGATGACCTGGTTTTCAAGTGATGTTACAGGCTAAAATTCTAAACATAATCCAGGGATAGAATCATAATTCTTTTGGTTAGGAAATATGGTATTTTCTCTAAGTTGACAAATTGATGTCACTTATATCTCATACTGTATAATTTACTTAATTGTTTTGGTTTTGTTCAATTTATATCTGAAAGAAGAGGTTTTGTGTGTTTGGTGGCACATATCTTTAACCCCAGCACTTGGAAGACAGAGGCAGGCCGATTCTGAGTTCAAAACCAGCCTGGTCTACAGTGTAAACAGCCAGAGCTACATAGAGAAACCCTGTCTTGAGATACAAAAAAAAAAAAAAAATTCTTAGCCGGGCGGTGGTGGCACATGCCTTTAATCCCAGCACTTGGGAGGCAGAGGAAGGCGGATTTCTGAGTTTGAGGCCAGCCTGGTCTACAGAGTGAGTTCCAGGACAGCCAAGGCTACACAGAGAAACCCTGTCTTGAAAAAAACAAAAACAAAAAAACCAAAAAAAAACAAAAAAAAAGAGTTTTTTTTTAAAATTATTATTATTATTTTATTGGACAGAAAAGGTGAGATGTAGAGGGAGGTGTCAATTCCCTAATTGGTTCTTGATTGTGTCAATAAAGGAGGTGGAAGCCGGTTGCTGGGTGAAGGAGAAAAGGTGGAACTTCTGGAACCCAAGAGGAAGAGAAGAGGGAGAGAAAGAGGATTTTGGAAAAGGTTTTGGAGCAAGAACGAAGCAACAGACATGTAGGTCTTTGGGCCCCTAGAGTTCGCAGCCTCTGTTGCATGCCAGGGCCAAGGAAGATGAAGGGAGCTAGTTGATTAGAATTCTTCACCCAGCCATTGAGTTATCTGGTTAATTTTAAGATAATAAACTGTCTAGTGTTTTCCATACATGGCCTTGAGGTGGGCAGGAGGAGAAAGAGCACAACCGTAGTGGTTAGCTGGTGGAGACTGAACAGCAGCTCCTGGTGTTCTCTGGAAAGGTGCCAGCTGGTGGCTTAGCAAAGACAGCCATGAGGGGTGGGAAGCAATCGCTGTTCCAGGGAAAAATGGCTGAGGGCAAAGCTCAGTAAGACCAACAGCAGCTGATCTCGGAGCCTAGCTGGGAGTGCAGGTAGAGAACCCAAAAAGGAGCAAGTGTGTTTTTAAAAATTACATGCAATGACAAAATAATAGGAACTAACAATCATTGGCCATTAATACCTCTCAATATCAATTACAAAATTCTCCAATAAGTGAAAAAGGATAATAGGATGGATGCAAATCAGGATCCATTCTTGTGCTCACACAAAAAACACACCTGGACATCAAAGATACACATTACATCAGACTAAAGTGTTGGGAAAAGAGTTTAGAAGCAAATGGACCCAAAGGCAAGCTGGTGTAGCTATTCTAATATGTAATATCTTACAAAAAAGACTTCCAACAAAAATTAATCAAAACACATGGGGAAGGACTCTTCATCCTCATCAAAGGGAAAATCCACCAGGATGGCATCTCAATTCTCAACATCTATGTCCCAATTCCAAGGGCACCCATATTTGCACAAGAAACTGTACTGAAGCTTAAATCACACATTGATCCTCACATATTAATAGTGGGAGACTTCAATACCCCACTCTTACCAATGGACATGCCATCCAGACAAAAACAGAGAAGTAATGGAGCCAACAGATGTTATGAATCAAATGTACCTAAAATATACACAAAAGAACATGTCACCCAAACATAAAAGAACATACTTTCCTCTTACTATCTCACAGAATCTTCTCCAAAATTGACCATATACCCAGTTTCTGAGAAAGATTTAAAAGATATATAAGAAAACTGAAATACCTCCCTGTATCTTATTCGACCATCATGGATTACAGGTGGGTTTCAATAACAACTGAAAGCCTACAAACTCATGGAAACTGAAAACTCTTTAATGAATGACTACTGAGTCAAGGCAGAAAGTAAGAAAGAAATGGAAAGATATTCCTAGACTTGAATGAAATGAATGCCTAACATATGTATACTAATGGGACACAAGTAAAGAAGTCCTAAGAAGAAAGCACATAGCACTAAGTGCCTTTATAAAGAAATTAGAGAGATCTCATTCATACTACCAACATAACAGCACATCTGTAAGCTCTAGAACAAAAATAAGCAAACATACCCAGAGGATACATGGCAGGAATAAACAATGAAACAAAGAGTTGGTAGTTCGAGAAAATCAACAAGATAGACAAACCCTTATCTAAACTAAGGAAAAGACAGAGAGAGAACATCCAAACTAACAAAATTGAAAGAAAAAAAAAAAGAGGAGGACATAACACCAGACTCCAAAGAAATCTCAAGAATCATTAGGTCATAGTTCAAGCACTGGTACTTTATAAAATTGGAAAATCCAAAATAAATGCATAGTTTTCTTCATATATACCACTCACTGAAGTTATGTCAAGATCATATAATCATTGAAACAAACTTAAATTCCCTAAGGAAATAGAAGCCGTGATTAAAATTCTCTCAAGTCAAAACAGAGTAAGGCCAATTCCTCCCTTCAGGATGAAAAGTTCTTTCTAGGCCTGTTCTTCATAGCCAGCACATAAATGATTCAGTGTGACCAGCATTGGGTGGCATCCCTCAGTGTCTTAAATTATAATGTATACTTAACAAGATGAAGAACTTTGCATGCACTTAAATATAAGCAGAGCTTACCAGAGGGGAAATATAAGCTTGATACCTTAACCATTATAAATAGCTGAGTTATGTCTTTTCATTATAGCAGAAGAAATTAAAAGCAATACCATAAAAACAATTTCTACCACAACAAATGTCTCAATGTTCATGGTAGATCCTGGCTCCCTTTCGTATCTTTGGCTGTCTCATCTATCCTCTGACCCACTCACTTCTACACACCTGGAGGCACGGTGGCTGCTGCTTGGCTTTTCACACCTGAAGACCCTTGGTTTTGCTCCAGAAACGTTACCAAGTACGGTTTAGCAACAGCAAGACCTGTTTGTAGGAAAGAGGAACAACACTGTGTTAGTGTTCTCCTGGGAATAGGCTAGTTCTGTCTAGAGTACTGCTTATAAGAAAGGAGATGATGGAAGTTAGAAAATCAAAAAAATTAATTTACATGTTTCTGTTTGGTATATTGGAATATTGAGGAGACACTTACACTCTGAAGATTCTGACCTTTACTTAAAGGGAAAACATTGAAAATTCAATTGCAAATATTTACATTAGTTTTCTATGATCCCCCCTAGAGTAAAGGAAACATACTTCTATACTTCTAACACACACAGGTTAAAACAGAAGGAAAAGCAAGATGTTTCTTAGCTATATGTCAGTCTCTCAAATATATATTTGGTTTTTCAAGACAGGGTTTCTCTGTATAGCCCTGGCTGTCCTGGAACTCACTCTGTAGACCAGGCTGGCCTTGAACTCAGAAATCCACCTGCCTCTGCCTCCCAAGTGCTGAGATTGAAGGGCGTGCACCACCATCACCCAGCCCAATATTTCTTTAAAAGGAAGGATAGAATAGAAAGCTCAGTGAGATATTGTACCAACGGAGGAAGCTACACATTGATGGTGAAAAAGGAATTCTCTATAGATGTAATCCTCACCCAGGAAATCAAGGTGGCTGTAATTCTCCAGCATCACGTCCCTGTACAGATTCCACTGAGCAGGCTCCAGGCATTCCCTCTCTTCTGGAGAGAAATCAATGGCCACATCCCTGAAGGACAGCATTTCCTGGAATAAAGAGCAGTGACTGATACTACACTGTTAATTAATTTAAACCATCAATCATAAGATACATACAAATAAACTGCAAAGTTATAAGCCAGTCTCTGGCTCACAAACCCTTGGTTTGACTAAAAAGCCGCAAAATATGAAACCGCACAAGGGACAGGGTGAGGAGCCCACAGTTCGCCAATCAGGTCTACAGGGCTGTCTTCCCTCCACAGACCTTCACGACCCCTCAAATCACTAAAATCCCTAAGCCCACATCTGGCCTCACACTGACTGGCGTCTTCATCCTGAAAGGGTTCACACTCTGGACATCACGGTCTCTGATGGAACAGGGAGAGTTGGTAGCTTCTATCATTGTTCACCCCACACTGTAGGATCAACCTTGCTATGGCAATGCAACTCTCAGGGTCTCCTGTGACGGCATTCTTCTGCCTTCACACGGAGTTGTTAATGAGGGGGATCAGTAGACATTTTTGCCATGATGTTGAAAACCAAAAGCTAACATTGAGATGTTGATGGAAAAAAAAAAAACAAACCAACTTTTTCACAGCAGGGCCAGATTTACAGTTTCTCAGATAAGAGAGACTGAGGAGGCCACGATTTCCAGAAGCACAGAGAATTTATTGGGGAACATAGATGTCTGGTTCAACAGTAGGTTAGTCATTCTGGACGGATGGCATGTACACAAAATCTATAGATCAAAACTGTCCACTTACAAAAGAGTTTGACAAATTGAAACAGGCAGCGTGTGTGCAATCTTACAATGAGGGCACCTCTGGTGTCCTCTGTGAACACCTGTGACAGGTATTATAATCCCATGCATGAAAACCTCTAAGATCACTACCCCTGAGGCAAATTTTTAATCTCTTGTTTTACTTAGGTAGATTTTAATTCATCCTCCCCTGAGAAACTGCTCAATATCCGTTCAGGAAACATCTGTGTCAAGCTACTTTCAAGTGAAAAGTTAAAACACTTTCCATGAGGGGTTCCTAATCGAAGTGAACCATCTGTAAATTCACAATTCATTTCAAGGAAAGTGGGGGAAACATCTCATACCTCAATCTCCTGTACAGAACTCGGACCCTGGAACCTAGCAACTTCTGTCACCTCAAAGCAAGACAAGAGTAATTGCACATGCTATAGTTAAAAACTAGCTCCATTTCCAACACAGCAACAAAAACAAACACCGAACAATAGTAACCGGATATGCATTCTCCTTCTGTCATCTCTCTTAACTGCTGCTTGCTCAGAAAACAAACAAACAAACAAATCTCACAGAGCAGAAAATACCCAGAGTTGAGATATTTGTGGTGTGTGCCTTTAAAAATTCCAACCCCAAATAAAGCAGTTTTGATTGGTTGGTTGGTTGGTTTGGTTTGGTTAGGTTTGGTTTGGTTTGGTTTTTAACCTTTTAATTCCTAGTTTTGTTCGGAGGTTTTTCTCAGTGGTCTTGAACCCCTTAACAGATAACCATAAAGTACAGATAGGACCAGATTTCCTCTTGACTAAACGTACTGAGAAATCCAGTAACATTCACATGAGAGTGACCCAGCTAATGGGCAAATGCTTCCAACCAGCAAGCTAGAAAGTGAACGCCCAGCAGTACCACGTCCAGGCAAGGACCCAACCCGCCCTGTCCAGGCAATCCTGGTCCTTACAGGCTTCTCCACTCCTGAAGTATCAAACGAGCTCTTCTGACCCAGAAGCACACCTTGAATTCAGGCAGCTAGATGCATTCTAACACAGAGGTCAGTCCCATCCACCCGCAGCGCCCTTTCCCCAGCCCTGACCAGAAAACTCCTCCAAATCAGGTCCTTCTCACTCCCATTCCAGTGTTTCCCCCGACCTACGCACCCCACACAGCCCTTGAGGGTAACTGAACCCTGGACCAACCTCCACGTCAGAGATCCAACAGGAGAGCACAGCAGGACCAGAGTCTGGCCCAGCTTTGGATAAGAGCCGCACATGCTTACTAAAAGATGAACTCTGTTTACTAAAAGTACCGACCTGTGACGTCACCGTGTTACAGACTACATTCCCCACAAGTCTGTGCGATGGCGTTGCGGGAGTCTTTGGAGAGTGAGTTAGTTGTACTACTTAAGGGTCCTGGATTTCTGCATTGATGTCTGTCTGCAATGTAATGTCACCTAGTTAGGAAACATGGAGACCACGAACTGTGTTCAGTTCTAATGAGACGAATGTTTATGAAAGATGCCGCTTACCCCAGTTCCTGTGGCCCAGCTTAAGGGGGAGGCAGATTTTCATGGCAAAGTTCATAATTATTTCATTTCCGTGGAATTTACAGCTATTTGAGGAACTCACTGGTAGCCTCACTGCCAGCTGAGTTGTAAAAAGCTAGTTTGCAGAAACCAGAGCAAGCGTTAATCATTTCACAAGAGTTTTACAGTTTTCTGGAGGAGGGAAGTTGCCAGGAACTAATCTTTTAGTAATTTAGAGTGGGTGCCTAGCACAAAACAGTTTTCCTCATAGAGGAAGGAGCGCAGAAACAAGTCAGGTTGCTTTTGACATTCAAGATTCACAGCCTGAGGTGGTGGTACTCACCTTTAATCCCAGTACCTGGTAGCAAATTCAGGCACCTCTGGAAATTCTAGGCTAGCCTTGTTTACATAGTGAGTCCCAGGCCAGCCAGGGCTACTTGATGAAACCCTGTCTCAAAACAAACAAACAAACAACAAGACCAGGAATATCCAGATTCATGACAGAAGATGTTTGTGAGTCATGCCTTTCCACGTTACGTTTGTTAAGGTTACAAGTTGTTTCTCATCATTATGTTTATTTTAATCTTCATTCTACATATTATAAAATGTTACTTAAGCTTGCAAAAAAAAGAAAAAAGAAAGAAAAAAAGGAACTTGCTAGATATTGTGGATATGCCTTCAGTCACTTGGGAGGAAGAGGCAGGAGAAACTCTAGTTCTAGGAGAGCCAGAGGCATGTAGTGAGACTGTCCCAAAAATGAGGAGGAGAGAGGCAAATATTATGTTGGCAGTTTACTTGGAAATAACAGAAGCCCTTCTGGGCCAAACCACGCTGCTCCGAGCAGCCTACTGACCCAGGGAACCTCCACTCTCCTGCCACCTCTCCTTCACCTCGGTCAGACTCCTGAACCATATAGGTAAGGAGTCCCTTCGCCAGCCCTTCTTCTCTGCTATCGGAGTCCTCTGGAACAGCTGACCATCCCAGAGGTCCTCCGTTCTCCTGCCACATCTCTGCCCACCTCCATCAGACCTGAGACTCCTGACCCATACAGAACTGCAGGTTCACAACCATACAGCCCAAGGATACCCACCAAAGGCCTGCCACACCAGGACCATCCAGCTTCACCCCCCATCACAATCCTGCCACAATAAGAACATCCAGGGACCAAAACCATCTAGATAGCTAGAGGCCCTCGAAACAACACAATCAACATGAGCCAGGGCAATATGACGCCTCCAAAGCACAGCTGCCCCATGACAACAAGCCCTGGATATTCTAACACAATCAAACCATGAGAAAATTGTAGCAGCTTGTGTTCTCATGCTACTTATGTTATCAAAAAACCTGCTTCCAGTGTCCTGCACATAAGCTAAAGAAAGACTGCCCAGTTGGCTCTGATTGGGAAACAAAGTTGACAGTGGCCAATGATGGAAGGGAGACAGAGGTGGGACTTTTAGGATTTCCAGGAAAGAAATGAAGGAGAGGGGGCTGGAGAGATGGCTCAGCGGTTAAGAGCACTGACTGCTTTTCCAGAGGTCCTGGATTCAATTCCCAGAAACCACATGGTGGCTCACAACCATCTGTAATGAGATCGGATGCCCTCTTCTGGTGTGTCTGAAGACAGTGACAGTGTACTCATATACATACAATAAATAAATAAATCTTTAAAAAAAGAAAGAAATGGAGGACAGAAAAAGGGATTCTTCCATTACAGGGGTGTAGGATGGACCACACCAGTAAGGAGCAAGAGGGAGAAATGGACAAAATATAGGAGCAAAAGGGAAAGCAGCCCCAGAAGGGTCTAGGCCAGCAAAGACAAAATATAGATTTAGTAAGTGTTAACTCAGGAATACTGGAGGGGAGCGTATGCTACCTGCAGGGAGGCTTGGAAGTGCCCAACCTGGTGAAGGTATTTTAAAAAATAAGCTGGTGTGTGCATCTTTCAGAGCTCCAGGGCAGGCACCAAAGAGCAGAGCACGTAGCCAGGAGCATAGAGTGGAATTTAAGAATTTATGGATACAGAAAATGACTTTAGGTTCAATCTTATAAAGATGGTAGAGGAAATCAATAAATCCTGTAATGAAATATAGGAAAATAAAATCAAACAGATAGAGATCTTTAAAGAGGAAACAAATAAATCCCTTAAAGACATACAGGAATATAAAATCAAACAGGTGAAGGAAATAAATAAAACCATGCAAGACCTGAAAGTGGAAACAGTAATGAAGAAAACACAAACTGAGGAAATCCTGGAAATGGGAAACCTAGAGAAGAGACGGGGAACAACAGATGTAAGCATCACCAACTGAATACAGGAGATGGAGGAGAGAGTCTCAGGTGTAGAAGATACAATCCAAGAAATTGATGCAACAGTCAAAGAAAATGTTAAACCTAAAAATTTCCTGACACAAAACATCCAGAAAAATCTAGAATACCATGAAAAGATCTAACCTAAAAATAATAGAAATAGAAGAAGGCAGAGTGCCAGCTCCAAGTCCCAGAAAATATTCTCAACAAAATCATAGAAGAAAATGTACGCAACATAAAGAAAAAGATGCCTATAAACACACAAGAATCTTATAGAACACCAATTAGACTGGCCCAGAAAAGAAAATTCTCCCAACAGTAATAATCAAAACACAAAATTTATAGAACAAAGAATATTCAAAGCAGAGAGGGAAAAAGACCAGGTAACAGACAAAGGTAGACCTATCACAAGTACACCTGGCTTCTCAATAGAGACTCTAAAAGCTAGAAGGGCCTGGACAGATATCCTGCACTTTAAAAAAAAAAACAAAAAACAAAAAAAACAAAACAAAAAAAAAAACTACAGTAGTAGTGGCTACACTATAGCCAGCAAAATACTCGATCATCATAGATGAAGAAAACAAAATATTTCAAGACAAATCCCAATTCACACAATATCTATCTACAAATCCAACCCTACAGAAAATACTAGAAGGAAAACTCTAACCCAAGAAGGATAACTGCATTCAGGAAAACACAAGAAATAAATAATTCCATACCAGCAAAAACAAGGAAAGTATACATACAAATGAACAACAACAACATCAAAATAACAGGAAATAACAATCACTGGTCATTAATATCTCTCAAATCAATGGACTCAATTTCCTAATAAAAAGACACAGGCTAATAGAATGGATGCAAAACCAGGATCCATTATTCTGCTACATGCAAGAAACATACCTCAGCCATAAGGATAGACATTACCTCAGAGTAAAGGGCTGGAAAAAAGTTTTCCAAGCAATCAGAACCAAGAAGCAAGTTGGAATAGCCATTCTAATATCTAATAAAATAAACTTTCAACCAAATTTAATCAAAGAGACAGTGAAGAACACTTTATACTCATCAAAGGAAAAATCGGCAAGATAATATCTCAATTCTGAATATATATGCCCCAAACATAAGGGTACCCACATTTGTAAAAAAAAAAAACATTGGTAAAGCTTAAATCATACATAGAATTCCACCTTTTCAACATCACATGGATCCTTCTCCAAAACTGACCATATAGTTGGACACAAAGCAAGCTTCAACAGACACAAGAAAATAAAATAATGCCGTGCATCTTATCAGACCACCATGGATTAAAGCTGGACTTCAACAACAACGGAAACACTGGAAAGCCTACATACTCTTAGAAATTGAACAACTCTCTACTCAACTCTCTGTTTCGTTATCAGAGAAGAAATAAAAAAATTAAAGACTTTCTAGAATTCAATGAAAATGAAGGCACAACATACCTAAATTTAAGGGACACAATGGAAGCAGTACTCAGAGGAAAGTTCATAGCACTAAGTGCCTCCATAAAGAAGTTCTCACATCAGCACTTTAAAAGTACACCTGAAAATTCTAGAGAAAAAAAAAAAAAAGCTAGCACACCAAAGAGGAGTAGAAGGCAGGAAATAATCAAAATCAGGACTGAAATTAATCCGTTAGAAACAAAGAAAACAATACAAAGAACCAAGGAAACAAAGAGTTGATTCTTTGTGAAAATCAACAAGATAGACCAATCCTTAGCCAAACTAACCAAGAGACAGAGAGACAGTACACAAATAAACAAAAATCAGTAATGAAAAGTGAGACATAAAAACTAACACTGAGGAGATTTGAAGAATCATTAGGTCTTAATTCAAAAACCCGTACTCCACAAAATTGGAAAATCTTTAAAAAATAGACCATTTTCTAGACAGATACCAATCACCAAAGTTATGTCAAAAACAGGTAAACTATTTAAACAGCCCCATAACCCCTAAAGAAATAGAAGCAGTCATCAACAGTCTCCCAAACAAACAAACAAACATCTCCCAGGGCTAGATGGTTTAGTGCAAAATTCTACCATACTTTCAGAGAAGAGATAATTCCAATACTCCTTGAACTATTCCACAAAATAGGAACAGAAGGAACCCTGCCAGGCTAAGTGTATGAGGCCACAGTCACCCTGATAACTAAACACACAAAGATTCAACAGAGAACCTCAGACTGATTTCTCTTATGAATATTGATACAAAAATACTCAATGAAATACTCAAAAACTGAATCCAGGAACATATCAAAGACATCATCCATCAAGATCAAGTAGATGTCATCTCAGATGGTTCAATATACAAAAATTTATCAACATACTCCACCACATAAACAAACTGAAAGAAAAAAAATCACATGATTATCTCATTAGACACCAAAGAAAGCCTTTGATAAAATCTAACACCCCTTCATGTTAAGGGTATTAGAGAAGTCAGGGATACAGGGCACATACCTAAACAACAACAACAAAAAGCAATATACAGCAAGCCAATAGCTAACATCAAACTAAATGAAGAGAAACTTAAAGCATTTTCACTAAAATCAGGGACAAGACAAGCTGCCCACTCTCTCCCTCTCTATTCGATATCATACTTGAAATTCTAGCTGTATCAATAAGACAAATAAATGAGATCAAGGGGATACAAATTGGAAAGGAAGAGGTCAATGTATTTCTATTTGTAGATGATATGGAAGTATATATGAGTGACTCCAAAACTTCTACCAGAGAACTTTTACTGCTGACAAACGCCTTCAGCAAAGTGGCTGGATACAAAATTAACTCAAAGAAATCAATAGCCCTCCTTTATACAAATGATAAACAGGCTGAGATAGAAATTAGGAAAACAACACATTTTACAATAGACATGAAATATATAAAATATCCTGCTGTCACTCTAACCAAGCAAGTTAAAGATCTGTATGACAAGACCTTCAAGTTCCCGAAGAAAGAAATTGAAGAAGATATCAGAAGATGAAAAGATCTCCTGTGCTCATGGATAGGTAGGATTAACCTAGTGAAAGTGGCCATCATACCAAAAGTAATCAACAAATTCAATACAATATCCATCAAAATTCCAACACAATGTTTTATAGACCTTGAAAGAGCAATTCTCAACTTCATATAGATAAACAAAAAGCCCAGGATAGTCAAAATAATCCTGAACAACAAAAAAAAAGAACTTCTGGAGGAATCATCATCCCTGACCTCAAGCTGTATCACAAAGTAATAGTGAAAAAAAAACAAACAAATGAACAAAAAACAAAAAACAAAAAACAAAACCAACTGCCTAGTATTTGAAACAGACACATAGATCAATGGGATAGAATTGAAGATTCAGAAGTAAACTCACATACCTATAGACACTTGATTTTTGATAAAGAACCCAAAAACATAAAATGGGGGGAAAAGGGCATCTTCAACAATGCAAATAGATCCATACTTATCATCCTACACAAAACTCAAGTCCAAGTGGATCAAGGACCTCAACATAAAACTGGATACATTAAATCTCATAAAAGAGAAAATGGAGAATATCCTTGAACACTTTGGTGCAGAAGACAACATCCTGAACAGGACATCAACGTCTCAGGCTCTAAGATCAATAATTGATAAATGGACATTTATGACACTGCAAAAGTTCTGTAAGGCAAAAGACACTGTCAATAGGACAAATCAGCAGCCCATAGATTGGGAAAGAATCTTCATCAACTGTACATCTGGTAGGGGGCTAATATCCAAAATTTACAAGGAACTCAAGAAGTTAGAAACCAACAATCTAAATAACCCAATTAAAAAGTGGGGTACAGAACTAAACAGAGAATTCGCAACAGAGGAAATGTTCAAAGTCCTTAGTCATCAGGGAAATGCAAATCAAAACAACTTCTAAGTTCCATCTCACATCCATCAGAATGGCTAAGATCAAAAGCTCAAGAGATAGCTAGTGAGGATATAGAGCAAGGGGTACACTTCTTCATTGCTGGTGGGAGTACAAACTCGTACAACCACTTCAGAAATCAATTTGTCATTGTCTCAGGAAACTGGGAGTAGTTCTACCTCAAGACCTTTCTATACCACTCCTGGGCATATACCCAAAAGTTCCTCCAACATTGCACAAAGATACTTGCAACAGAATATCGTTCAGCTATTAAAACCATGACATCATGAATTTTGCAGGCAAATGCATGGCACTTGAGAATATCATCCTGAGTGAAGTAATCTAGTCCCAAAAGGACTTGCATGATATGTACTCATGTATAAGTGGATATAAGCCATAAAATACAGGTACCACAGGTATTACACTCCACAGATCCAAAGAAGCTAAACAAGAAGGAAGGCCCAAGTGAGGAAACTTAAACCTTACTTAGAGAGGGAATAAAATAGTCCTAAGATGCAGATAGAAGGGGGAGTTGGGGAGGAGAAGGGATGGGGAAGGGAATGGAGATTCTGAATCAAGTGTGAGGAAGTACAGGAGAGATGGTCATATGGCCATGAAAATGAGTGGAAATATGCAAGTGACAGGGATGAGGAGTTGGGGGCCATCTCAAGAATGAGACAAAACCTGGGATAAGGGAAGTGCGCAAGAATCAATTGGGTTGACCTTAGCTGTGACTCACTACTTTTTGGACATGCAACCTGAAGAGGCCAACTCCTGTAGTCAGACTGAAACCAAAGTGGAATGATAGATATTCCAACCCATCCACAAAACTTTCAACCCCAAATATTTCCTGTCTACAAGAAATGCAAGGACAGGGGATGGAGCAGAGACTGAGAAAATGGCCAATCAAATGGCCTATGTCTCTGGCCCAAGTTGAAACCCATCCCATGGCCAAACACCAATCCGTGACACTCTTGATACTGTGTTATGATTGTAGACAGGAGCATGTTGCCCTGTGAGAGGCCCCATCCAGCAGCTGACTCAGACAGATACATAACACCCACAGTGTTGGGGACTGTTAGGGAAGAATAGGCCCGGAAGGGGATAGGGACTCCACAGAAAGACCAACAGAGTCAACTAACCTATACCCCTGGGTTTCTCAGAGTCTGAGCCACCAACCAAAGAACTTATATGGGCTGGACCTAGATCTCCCCACTCATAGATGGCAGATGTGTAGCTTGGCCTGCAAGTGGGTACCGAACAATTGGAATGGGGGCTATTGCCCATACATGGGATATATTTTACTAGCTGGGTTGTCTTGTTTGGCCTTAGTGGGAGAGGAAGCACCTAGCTTCGAAGAAACTTAAAGTCCTGGGGTCTGCCACCTGCTCAGAGGAGGGAAGAATAGGGGAAGGATTGTGGGAAGAGGCAACAGGAAGGGGGCAGTTAGTAGGATGTAAACTGAGTAAGAAAATAAATTTAATTTAAAAAAGGAGAAAGAAATAACAGGCAGTAAACTAATGTGGCCATAAGGAATACATGTTTGAGACTATATTTGGATTCCCCTTGGTTGCCCTTGCCTATGCCCCCAGCTCTTTTGGACCTTATGACAGAAAAATCCTGAATCCAAAGCAAGTAGGGGAAACTATGAAGACCGTTTCCAAGTAAAAAGTGGAAAAACAGCTATGGAGCTTCCTCAGGAGCAAAGCACTAGCCTAGAATGGAGGTTTTGGCTTAATCCCCATTTCTGCGCATGCAGAAGGGAGCCTTGTTCTGTATTGACACCCTGTGTGAAAAACTGTCAGTGTACTGAGTTAGCAAGGTATTCAGAGAAAGAGACACTGCAAGTTGTGATAGGCTTTCGCACAAGCCGCAGGAGAATCAGCTTCTGATGGGCTGCCTGCCTAGGAGCTTTGCAGAAGAACTTTTTGTTGATTTTTACACCAAAGGCCTTTCTTCAAGTCAATTTCAGCATACCAAACCTCTTTTCTGATCCAGGAGTTGTCTTAGAATACCACTACGTAAGTAAACACAGTCCTGAGAAGAACATCCCATTTGACAGGACTGTTTTATGAGTAAGGTCATGTTAAGCTTCTGCAGTTCCCAAGGAAGACTGACCCCATGAATCTTTGATAACAATCACGGATTATACACTGGAGATCATTACAAGGCCAAAGAGCCACCACTCCCGGGTAACTGCCAGCTGCAATGGCTCTTCTAAAATTTAACTACAACCCATACCTAGATCAGAAGCCACAGCAGGAAACAGTTTTCCTTTGAATCCATAGAGTGTAGGTTGGTCAACAGACACATAGATTATCTAAATCGTCAAACAAAGTTAAAAGTCTTGCTCTCTGTTGTTTACTAGTAAAGATCTCCCAGCTTTATCTCAGGATCTTTTCTGTATGTAAGTCCTTTGTATTTTCATTCATTAGCTTATGTAAGAAAGTTAGTTGTTGTGAGAATTCTACCAGAATTGCTGCAACATTTCCCTGGGTTTTCACAAATCAGGTGAGTATTAATCATCAGGTGTTCCCTGAGCTCATACTTACCTCCCCCTCTCCCAGGAGGAAGGATGCACAGTTCCTGGGATCACACTGATGTGTATAATGGCCCATCATCCACTATTGGAATTCCCTATGCAGAGGTTTGGTTTATTTGGTGAAACTAGCTTTGATTTTTCTGATGCTGAAATTATTGCTATTTTGAAAGTCAAGAGTATCTACCATGTAATTCCCTCAGTTCCCCCAAGTCAGGATATATAAATGATCATACACACACACACACACACACACATATATATATATCAGAGATATATTCACAGAAATATCAAATGAGCTCATTGGAATTTGAGAAGCTAATACTCCATTGTAAAGCACACTCGTCTCCCCTGGTGCCGTCAATTTCCCTTTCACCTCTTACTAGGTATATCATTTAGCCCATCTCTAAAATCTCAGTTGTAGTCATAGATTTCAAGATCACTACTTCAACATGCAATAAGACAGTTTGGATGTGCCTTTTGCAAACTGGGGACGTGGCATGGAAGCATCTAGTATGGAAAGACAGGAACAAAGTAAGACATCAGTGGAATGGCAACACTCAGATCCTATAGCACCACACACCTGGCATTGAGGCCCTGAGTAAAATGGACTAGCCTACAAAGAATTTGCCAACCCCAGACCCCATCTCTGTGGCTTTATTCATATATTCATAGGACCTGGATGTCCCCTGTAATGTGACCCCACAGGGACTCTTAGAGGGACCCTGTACATCACAGAAATTGCATCAGAAGCACTTCTCTTTAAGAATGTTGAAAAGTCCCATTTTGACCTACATGTTGCACCTCATAGCCTACAAAATCTGGACCCTGTGGCCAGTGCTGTCAAGTCCTGTTCCCATGTTGGCATAATGTCAGGACCCATTGCAAAGTTTCATTGTCTCTGGGTGCTGACCCAGGAGAAACTTACCTACAGGTGTAGTTGTGAGCATGAAGCCCCTACAATGGGCTCTCATCTTTCAAATGAAATTGCACTTCCATGAGATAGACTTTCCATGGAAGTGGTCTTGGCTCAGGGCACATTTCATGTTGGCTCAGTATGAGGTTCCGGAGTTCTGCAATGCCCTTTATTGGAGCAAATCTCCCTTACAATTACAGCAGATTTAACATTTTCTGTTAACTTTAAAGTCTTTGTGGTTTAGAATGAGAATGGCATCCTATAGCTTCTTACAGTTGAATGTTTGGGCCCCAGTTGCTGGGAACTGTTGGAGAAGGATTAGGAGGTGTGATCTGGTCACATGAGGTGTGTCAATGGGGATGAGCAATGAGGATACAGAATGTCATGACATTTCCATTATATTTTTGTGCCTCTATTTTGGGTCAAGATGTATGCTGTCTGCTCCTACTCAGGACCATGCCTGCCTGCCTGCTGCCATGCTCCCTGCAGAGGGCTGTCAGCTCTTTAACCACAAGCAGGAAAGAAAACTTCCTCATGGGTTGTCTCACAGCAATTAGAAAGACACCCTGTTCTGTGATTTTTTTTTTCCAATGTAGAAGAGAAAAATTGCCTTCTCACATCAGAGCTGGCTCTAGCGGAAGCCAAAATTCCAGCCAAGTCCCCTATCCTCACGAAGCAGTTAGTTAATATTGGGGTTGCTGACAGGAGTGTGAGGGAGATGTGTCTGGAACAGAGAGGACTTCAGCAGCAGGGGCACTACTAAAGATCTGGCTGGAGCCAGGTAAGAAATCAGGAAGGCTCCATGATTGCAGCTCACTGAATGTTATGCAGGAACTCCTCTAATGAGGGAGTCTCCTCATCTACAGTCCTGTTTATATTACCTTCAGCAAGGAGGGTCTTGTATATCTTGTAAATGTCTATGAATTCCCAACGCCTAGCCCATGCTAATTTTTCTAAGGAATTGAAAGTACAAGAGATAACTGATTTTTAGGTTCCAACTTCGTCATAGACTTTGGATTTGTTGGTGCATAAATACATGAAACATATTCAACATGAGATATGTCTTTTTTTTTAAAGATTTTTAAAATTTTGAGTACACTGTAGCTATCTTCAGACACACCAGAAGAGGGTAACAGACCCCATTACAAAATGGTTGTGAGCCACCATGTGGTTGCTAGGATTTGAACTCAGGACCTATGGAAGAGCAGTCAATGCTCGTAACCACTGAGCCATCTCTCTAGCCCCAGTAGAGACAGTCTTAAATCCAATGTGAATGACTCAGATTCTGTTCTGAATGAGTACAGAAGCTCATTGGCTCAGTAGTGTTTGGGTCTTATTAACTTTGGTATGTGATCTTTGTTTTTATTTTCAACAGTTAAGCAATAGGGTTTGAAATTTTTAAAAAATTAGCAATTTAGATTTAAAAAAAAAAAGAGCAATGCCACCTGAAAGCGCATCTCTGCTATACTCTTCACCTTATGCTGGTCCTTGGAAAGCTTCCCTCACAGAGTATAGCTCTGAAAAATCATTCTTTTAGAACAGATCCATGTCTAGGTCATTCCATTTGTAATGACATCTGTCTCTGTGTTAGTCAGGAAATTGGTAACTAGGTCTACAGAGACTCTACTCAGGAAGAAAAATCAACACACACACACACACACACACACACACGTATAGCTTGCCAGATCTTTGTCCTATGTGCACTGCTGCACACTTCTTAGTTTTTTGTTTTTGTTTTTGTTTTTTTTAAACCCTTGGATACAACAGCCTTTCATTGTTATGGACAAGGAAGGGATTTAAGCCTGAGTCTGAGACACTTTCTTCAAGCTCTACTCTAGAGGTTTATTCATTTCTCCATGTTTTCTCCAACTGTGCAAATGTTTACTTGTTAAAAATCTGTTTTCTAGTCAGGTAGTGGTGGCGCACATTTTTAATCCCAGCACTTGGGAGGCAGAAGCAGGCTGATTTCTGAGTTCGAGGCCAGCCTGGTCTACAGAGTGAGTTCCAGGACAGCCAAGGCTGCACAGAGAAACCCTGTCTTGAAAACAAAACAACAACAACAACAACAACAACAACAACAACAAATTTTTTTTTCTAAAAATATCAACTGTGATATGTTGTCTGTTTAATTTTTATACACCAAATTCACTCAAATGTTATATGCTTTTGCTAATGTTAATAATGATTGATAACAGCCGGGAAGTGGTGGCGCAGGTCTTTAATCTCAGCACCTGGGAGGCAGAGGCAGGCGGATTTCTGTGTTTGAGGCCAGACTAGTCTAGAGTAAGTTCAGGACAGCCAGGGCAACATAGAGAAACCATGTCTCGAAAAAACCTAAACTAAACTAAACTAAACTAAACTAAACTAAAGTAAAGTAAAGTAAATAATAATGATTGATAACCAGCAACCAAAGCATTTGTGATCGGTATGCATAAAGAACAAAGTGGGATGGGAGATGCCACTGCTTATCTTCCCTGTTCTAAGGGCAAAGCCAAGTGGAAGATGCTAGTTGAGTCTGGCTGCATGTCATCTCTGGAAAGCCATCCCTGTGCCATTTTTGGCCCATTGTTTCACTGTAGACATCAGCACATCTGGCTCATCTCCCTACCTCTTCTCCCTCAGGGATCCCTGAGGTTTGGCATTAGGGGTGTGATGTAGGTTTCCCACTTAGGTCAGTGCATCCACAGGGTACTATTTGCTACAGGTAAGCAATGGTGAGTTTGTGTATTATTGTTCTTCTACCACAAATTTTATATTTTCTGGCAGATTTTGAGAGGTGCTTGAATCTCTGGGTAGAAAATAAAAAAAAGTAAATGAACTAAAAGCACTTGGGTTCATTTAGTTACCATACCCACTAATCAGAATAACAGTTAGGTTCTCCCCAGGGCTTATCATCTCCATAGGCACAGGTTCATCACCACATTGATGCCACCTGTTATTAATTCCAGCCTGTGGGATGAGCTTTAAATCCAATGAGAAGATGATTGGTTACTGCCATAACTATCGGGCCACCATTGCACCAGAAGTCGCATCTTCCTTATTACACACCAAGGTTCACGGCTGGGTAAGAATGTTCACTACTTTACATCTATGATAGCACACCAAAAGCTCCATGACTTTGAAAGTCACCTATTACAGAAGAATATCCCATGGTAGCACCACTGGATTTTACAGCCACAGTTCACAAAATGAGTAGCAAGTGAACAAACCCACGTGAGGAAGGTCTAGATATTCATGGGGATATGTATGAAGACTAAAGTTAGAACTGCATATGCAATATGCTTCATACTTCTTAATCCAGCATCTGCTAATGTTGCTGTCCAGGAATTGCCTCACAAACCACATGGACACCAAGGACAGTCAGACAGGGAGAGTTTATTGAGCATATATACTCCAGGACTGATTGACCAGGGCCATGGTCCAGATCTGGGAAATTAACCATGGCATGGAGTTTGGCTTTACAGGGATTTTAAAGCCCCAAATCCACAAACCTCTGTGCCAAGTTATTTCACCATCAGGATTTAGGGATGGGGGTTTCCTTAGGAACATGTCTTTGTTGTGCACTTATCCTGCTCACACTGGTTGAGGTATTCCACTGTGTCAGGGACTTACCTGGTCTAACATTCATGTCTTAACTTGGCAACCAGGATGTCAGTTACCCACTTACATGTCTCTTTCTGCCAAGTAAGATGTCAGTTCCCAGGGAGGTCTTGGGAACTTAAATGTTACTCAAGTATGACTTATAGAAGGCTCATTTAAATAGTTCTTTATATCCCTTACATTGGGGTCCATTTCAGGAGCAGCTTATACCAAAAATAGCTATACACACAGGTACAGAAAGTGTTGGATGGTTGGTTCGGATCCAAGCTTATTGTGGGTAACTACGCAAAACAATTCCACTGACTTCTATAGTGATTAGTTTCGAAAGGCAGAGAAAAACAGAATATTTAATCAACTGCATGTTAGAAAGTTTCCTAGTAACAGCAGAAACATATGATAGTTTCCTTATAATGGCAGGCTAGCCATTATACAGTACATAAACCTTAACATTTTACCTAGGCCTTAACGTTCATTTAGGCTTTATAAATACAATAAGCATATCTTTCGTCTCTGCTCAGTGAATGCATTTGGCTTTTGTCCTTATTACAATATGAGAGTTTGCTATGACAATGAAGGTTCTCTCTCTCTCTCTCTCTCTCTCTCTCTCTCTCTCTCTCTCACACACACACACACACACACACACACACACACACACACACACACACTAAACACTTTCTGAACTTATAGCAGATCAGAGATTCTTTACTCTGGAACCAAACATGACTGACAATCTCTTCTTTTGGAGTTTACTGGGAAGTCAAACACTAGTTCTCATTCACTTCAGGTTGGCTGGGACCAAAGCAGATCATTTCATCCAAATTAAACTTGGTGAAAAATGTGACTTTATGGCGCTTCCTACAAAACCCATGGTAGACATTATTACAGGCGCTTGGGTGTCTCCACGGGGAAAACAACAGTAAGTATACTATGGCCTAGTCCTCAGATTCAGGTAACCCAAACAACAAAGGGTAACGGTTTTATGGTCTATCTATCAATAGTCACAGAAGAAAGAAATGATCAATGTAGGTATATTCCAATCCCACTGGTTTATAGAGTGGTGGGGAGATTACATCAAGATGTGTTTTTACTGTCACCTGATCATATTCTTAGCATTTGTGCTTGTGGATATTAGATATTTTACATTTCAAAATAATTAACTTAGTGGGTACAAAGAGGTAAGGTGACATAAGGAGACACTCTTCAC
>JADRCD010213340.1:0-12164 GCA_019843815.1 Montemys delectorum
GGTGATGCTTGCATCTATGACTCCTGATCTCTTTCCTAGGTTTTCTATCTCCAGGATTGTCTCCCTTTGTGATTTCTTTATTGTTTCCATTTCCACTTTTAGATCCTGGATGGTTTTGTTCAGTTCTTTCACCTGTTCAGTTGTGTTTTCCTGTAATTCTTTAAGGGATTTTTGTGTTTCCTCTTTAAGGGCTTCTACCTGCTTACCTGTGTTCTCTTGTGTTTCTTTAAGGGAGTTATTTACATCCTTCTTAATGTCCTCTATCATCATCATCATGAGATGTGATTTTAAATCATAGTCTTGCTTTTCTGGTGTATTGGGGTACCCAGGCTGGCTGTGATGGGAGAACTGGGGTTCTGATGTTGTCAAGTAACCTTGGTTTCTGTTGCTTGTGTTCTTGCCCTTGCCTTTTGCTATCTAGTTGTCTCTGGTGTTAGTTGGTCTTGCTGTCTCTGACTGTGGCTTGTCCCTCCTGAAAACCTCTGTGTCCGTACTCCTGGGAGACCAGTTCTCTCCGGGAAGAATTTAGGTATGGAGAGCTGTGGTACAGGGTCAGCTCTGGGGTGCAGAGGGAAACCAGAAGGATCTTGTCCTCAGCTGTTCCTTAGTTCCTGTGTCCTGATGGCTCTTGGAGGCTCCCTCTGGGGCCAGGAATTTGAAGAGAAGTGGTGGTTTTACCTATCTTGAAGATGTGTTGGAACTCCTGCTGATATTTGTATATGTAGTGCTGTGGCACAGGATCAGCTCTGGAAGGTTCCTGTCCCAGGCTGCTCCTCAGTTCCTGTGTCCAGAGGGTTCAGGCCAGGTCCCTCAGAACAGAAGTGGTGGTCTTACCTGTGCTCACAGCTGTGTTGGCACTCCTGAGAGGTTAACTCTCTCCCAGCACTATTTGGGTATCCATTTCTCAGTGTAGAATTTTCATTTAATGTTTTTTTTTTCATAAATTCCAGTAATCTCTGCTACCAGAGCCTTTATAATCAATCCCATTCTCTCATCTTGACTATGTTAGTTATTTTAAATTCCTTAGCTAGTTTCAATATCTTATAAACCCATGAGTATATCACTGTCATCTACACATTCTTTTGTTTTTATTGTGTGATTACGAAGATATTTTACATAATTAATATTTTCTATTAATACTGAAGATTGTGTTTGGGAAATTAGCGATGATACACATGGTCCAATTCACTACATATCTCTGTATAATCTCTATAATGAATTAACTATTAACTAAGTATGTGACAAAGATCAATGTAGATGACACTCAAGATCCAATTGGAACTTGAACTTGCTATGCAGACCTAGTTTTCAGTTCCACCTGCTTCTGTCTCCCAAGTGCTGCTAGGCTTAAAGGTGTACCATCACGCCTAGCTCTTTTAAAATTTTTAAACAGTTGTTTTAATTAACTTATTTGTTACTTGACAAAACACTGAAAGTAACTTGGGTAGGAGAGAGTTTATCTGGCTTATAGCTTACAGTTCATCACAAAGGGAAAAGAAGGCAGGAACTCTAGGCATGGTGGCTGGAGTCAGCAACCATGGAAGAATATTGCTCACCTAGCTTGCTTCCTGTGGCTTCCTGTTTTATACAACCCAGGACCACATGTTCAGATGTAGACTACCCACAAAGGGCAGGCCTTTCCACATCCACCATTAATAAAGAAAATGCTCCACAGGTATGCCCACAAGCCAGTTTGATGGAATCCATCTGCCAAGTGGGGTTCCCTCTTCCCAGATGACTCTAGATTGTGTCTTTGACCATAAATAAATAAATAAATAAATAATAAAAAATAAAAGATTAGCACAACAATGTGATACAAGGTTTTTAAATACTTGTACACAGCTTAAATGCCCAGCAATATGGGAATGGTTAAATAAAATATATGTAATATTATCCTTTATGCCATCCATATATATATATATATATATATATATATATATATATACACACACACATATATATATATATATATATATATATATATATATATGGATATATGAATGCAAATTTCTATCTAGCTTTGCTCCCATGTTGAGGTGAATACAGCCCTGAAGAGGGCATGCCCCTGGTGCATCAGGTTCTTGAGACTTTCATCTGAAAGTTTGTCATTGCTCAACACCATTTCTCTGTATCTTTGTCTTACATGGCTATCAAAACACCTTGGTGCCTTTAAGAAGTTTCCACTTCAGATCACTGTTCAATGTAGCACTCATAACTGACAGACTTAAGTTGTAAAACATCTCTGTGCCTGGTGGACTTGACCTCCTATACTCCCAGTATTTACCATGAGCTCTGGTGATTTCATGATCACCCACTGGTGCACCTGCCCCACAGAAATGTGAGGGGCTCATGCTCAGCCCCATGCCTACAACTGTCCAATCACCCCAGAGTTAAAATGGTCACAAAAATTTCTTGCAAGGACATTTATTTCTGTTTTATTGCTTTGACAATGGCAGTCATTATTTCTGTATGTATATTCTCACAAACTTACCTCTCATTACCCTCCATTGCTTCCAATAATTCTTTGCTGAGGGAGTTGTACACTCATCCTTTCTCACCACTTCCTTGCTATCCAGTGCACTCCCCCTGATGAGGTAGGTTTTTAGTCTGGCTTTCTATTGGTTCTTAGTTCTGAACTGCTGTCCTGCCTTACCCATAAGCAGCACAATGTGTCACACAATGGTTTGAGTGACATCATTTGTCAGGTTCAGACTGATGATTGGCATTTATCAAAACTTTGTTTCCAACCAGTTTTTGACTTCATGGTTCTGTTTTGCTTAGAACAGTGGGAAATGTTAGTGGGTGATTAATATCCAGCCTGTTTTCAAATATTTCTCCTCATTAAATATAAACAAAACGGTATTCAAAAAGTGAAAGAAATATTTCCAAAATTATTTAGCTATCTCCACTGTCTTAATTCCAAAGTTGATTTCTTCCAGACACAACTTCCTCCACAACTGAAATCACAAGTTTTACCAGACGAAGATTCTGAAGAAATCTTTTAAATATCTTCATAAAAACTACATACATAGTAAATACATATTTGTAAATAAACAGAATTGCTTTATATCTAGACAAATATTTACAAATTCCAAATACTGTTTGAAATTATTTTATAATTATTTTATTTTCAGTAAAATCATTAAAGCCAAAATTTGGTCAAAGAATCAGGTGAGGCATAGAGAGGGAGATGATCTTCAGACACGTCCCCCTTATTTCACTCCAGACCCTGTGCTGAGTGTCATACAGAATTGTGTGATTCATTCTTTTTCACCTCCTATTTTTAAAACTTTTTTCCAGCAGTGCCTCAAGTGTTAAAAATGAGCTTTATTCTATAAACTCTTTTTTATATAATACTCTTTTTCTCATATGTATATCTGTGTGGTGTGTATGAATGCATGTATGCATGTCTGTAAGAATATGAGTACATGTGTGTGTGTGGTTACACATGCATATATGTGCTCATGCGTATATTTGCACATGTCTATATGTGTGCATAAATCTATGTGCACATGCATATGGAGGCTTCACAGCAGAAAGACCTTTCTTAATTACTCCTGTTTACTCAGACAGGATCTTTCAGCTGAACCCGGATTCCCTGATTCAGTTTTGCTAGCCAACTCTCTCTGGGAAGCAGGTGTCTCTCATGTTCCCAGCACTGCGATGTAAGGTGGGTTGCCATGCCACCAGGCATTTACCAGGATGCTGTGGATGCAAATTCCTGTTATGGTTATTACACAGTTCTCTATTTAACTTTTAAAAGGAAGGACACTTTCATGGTTAAATTTAATGTATTATAAAATATTGTAATGACAAAATGAAAACTTTATTATAGAATATGTTTCAGAAAATTATTTCTATTTTTATTCTATATTTCTACCACACTCCACAGACAGTTTACTGAGGTCTCTAATAATTCAAACACTAGCATTAAGTTCAACATCAAGATAAAATCACATAGAGGCAGTCTCATAACCATATTCAAGTTTTAATAAATATGTGAGTATGTCTATATTCACTATATATGTACATATAGACATACATATTCACAGATTCATTTTCTTACTTAGTGATCATAGGATCTGTGGTTAAAGATATGGTGCTACTGGCAAATAGGTCAGTTGTCTTTGTGGCTGCTGCCTTCCCGTGCTCTGCATGCTATGTTTACCATCATGGTTAGCTGCTCTCTGCAGAAAATGTGCCATGCTCTAGGAGATACACTTGGTCCTTAACATGCTGTTTTGTCATTCCTTTAATCATCTCTATAAGAAGATAATTAGCACTATAAGAAATGAATTTGTATTTATAGGGATTTTTTTTTAACAAGAAAGCCAAGTTCTTTCAAAACTAAATCACTTGAGAAAAATTCTTCAGTAAATCAAAGATTCTGTAAAGATTGGAAGTCATCTTGAACCTCAGATTCCTCTTTTGTCTCCATTGCTGCTTTGACCACTGAGATTGGGGGACTGCTCCCTGAACGATACTTAGGTTCTCTAATATTTAGCTCATCCTCTTCACATCTGCAATGCCACACAAGAACTGTTCTACCACAGTGATTCTCAGCCTGGGTTCAAAACCCCTTTGAGAGTCTCATAGCAGTTATCCTGCAGAGCAGACATTGGGATTACGACTCATAACAGTAGCAACATCTCAGTCATGAAGCAGCAATGAAGTAATTCTACGGTTGGGACTTACCACAGCATGAGGAACTGTGTTCAGGGAAGTTGAGAGCTACTGCTCTACAGTGAAAGGGTCAAAGAGACATGACAATCTCATTCAGTCTGTTTTTTCTAGGCTGGATCTTTTACAAAAAGAAAAATAAGCAATAAAACAACTAAAAGTGGGGCCAGTGACTGTAGATTCAGCCATAGCATTGTGTTGCTGTTACTGCCTCTGAATTTCATAGTCATGGGTGTTATAACAGAGAAGGAAGGAAAAGTGCAGTCAAGTATTATGGGGTAATGGGGCATGATGCAAGCAATGTATCATCAAATAGATTGGAAAAATAAATAATGCAAATATGTGAATATGCATGTGTTGGATTGTGTATGCACACATATCAGATGTAAAGTAAGGAACATGCCCAAAATACTTAACATTTCCAGATGCACATAAAGGGTAATTTTGAGCTTTTAATATTATCTCACGACTTTTCTGTAAATCTAAAGTTATTTCAAAGAAAAGATTAAGATGAATTCTCCACCTTGGGGTAACACTAAACTTTAATACAAATTTAAGAACAAACCAGTATTTATTTTTGTAGCTCTTTAAATATTTTTCTCTTAAAATTAACATATACTTACATCAGATTTTTGTTCCTCCAACCCCTCCCATGTACACCCCCTTCTCAAATTCATGACTCTTTGTCTTTAATTGTTGCTGCCTGTGAGTTTGAGGAAGGTGTTGTTATTGTTGTTGTTGTTGGTGGTGGTGGTGGTGGTGGTGGTGGTGTGTGTGTGTGTGTGTGTGTGTGTGTGTGTGTTGGGAGGAAGAACACCAAGCTATGGCACCTGTAAACAACAGCAATAACCATCATTGCGCAATAATCTTAAAGGTGCAATAACAGCAGCTTCCATCTGGTTGATAGTACATAGATCTCTAACGGACTTGAAGTCTGCTCAACAACAGGGAAATATGCTTGCTTCTAGAAACCTAGTCATCTACCAGGGCTTAGTGGAATAATGTTACTTGGACCTTTAATAAACCCTTGCCTTATTAAACTGCAGAATTCTTAACAGAATTGTAAATATTTATCTTTATACCCACAGATAAGTATAGCTCTCACCCATCATTAAAGAAGCTTTTCTTTGTAATAGGTAAAAGATTATTTAAGAAAACCACAACTTACTAAAACACAGAAGAGAACAAATGTCTGTATAGTGCCCAACTCCAGTTGATATATATGTGATGCAGGTCCTGTACCTAAGGCTCAGGAAAATCCTCAGGAGATGAGGCAGAAAGATTGTGTCAAGAGAACAGGAGACGTGCTATGAGATTGTGTGTACTAGAAATGTTAACGAAGTTATGCCCATGAAGCCTCACCAATATAGCTGCCTACACACAGGCAGAGGACAGAAGACACCAATAAGCATGCTAGCATAGAAGAGCTCAATCTCATGAGGCCTTAAGGTCACACAAATGACTCCGTGCAATGAAGGGAGGCGGAGAGTGAAAGAGAAATAGGCTTCCCTGGGGATGAGTTAAAATATTTAAAATCTTCATTCATGCTTTCTCTTCATTATCTCAGCTAGCATCTGTAAATGAAAGGCGTGGGAATGACCCTTATGACAACTGTTTGAGTTTTAGATGGTGGTAGGAAGCAGTGGAGTAAAGGAGAAAATGACTTAAGAGCTCTAAACTGTGGTTACTTCCTGCTTCACTGTGTGATGGTCAACAGGGCACTTCCCCTCCCAAAGATTCCATTTCCAAAACAGAGGAACTGGAGTATGCTGGAAACTCTCTCCATCTTCTATTCTTTCTGGAAAGTTAAGAAACGAAATGTAAAAGTCTAGGAAATGAGAACTTTACCAGCAGAATTAAGTAATTGACCAAACTTAGAGTAAAATTCTTTCCATATACAGTCACTGAGTGTATTAGCCTCTTAGAGGACAGAAGCTTTGATCACTTATCTAGATGGGGCAGGGAGGGCGGGACTGAAAGCAAAGCTCTGAAGAGACATTCCAAGCCAGATTCGAACTTTGTCTGAGAATACTTCTGACCTTGGCAGGCTGACTGTTTGTTCCAGGAAAAATTGTAGGCAAGGGGCTCTGAATTATACTGAGATGTGACTTCTTCAAGACTCCTGTTCCTGCCACACAAATGACACACTGGTTTTCTAATCACATTAGAGGAAGAACTTTCTAGAAGGACTGTCGTATCCTTACAACCACACTCTTAGTAATGACAGAAAATTACAATATTAATTCTTTTCCAAACTGGACTGATTGTGCCGTGGGTTTCAGCTGTGCATGATCTGTACTTTATGTGAACCAAGATCACAGAAATTATTGACTTCCCAGCAAAGACTAAGAGAAAAGCTGACTGGGGGGGGGGGGGGAGAGGGGTGCTTCACAAAGTTTGTTGATTTAGAGTAACAAGCAGACAACCAAATTAGGTACAAGAAAGTGTAGGCAAGAATCAAAGTGTCTGAGTGCAGGGAGAAGTATCCAAAGTGAAGGTACTTTATAAAAGGATAGCTTATACTTAGGTCATTCCAGCTAAGCTGTAAAGTATTAAGTTAGCTGTGTTTCAGTTGGATAGCAACAGCAAAAAAAAAAGTAGACCTCCCTTGAATTGTGCAATAAAGCCAGAGACCATTAGATAGTCATCCAGTCAACAACCACTGTGTATCTTGTGTTTCAGACACCTTCTGAGTGTGTGGCAGGAACGATATAAATTACTAAATGGTATTGGGATAAGAACTCCTGAGATTAAAATAGATATGTGACTAGAAGCTGTTTACTACAGGTCATCAAAGAAGTTTTTTCTAGAGGAGAGTTATTTAAGCTATGCTCTGAATAACGTTGGGGATAAAAGACCCACAGGTCTTTAAACCCAATCCTCAGGAGGCAGAGGCAGGGGCACGGGCAGGTGTTTCTGTGTGTTCGAGCCCAGCCTGGTCTACAGAGTAAGTCCCAGGACAGCCAGGGCTACACAGAAAAACCACGTTCCCCAGGCCAAAGAGTGCAAAGTGTCTGAGGTTGAAATAGCTTGTTTAAGAAAGTTGGGTATAGCCTGCAGAGATAAGGAGCTGATGGTCTTCATAGGGAATAGGGATATTAGGGATCATGTTCTGTTGTAGGCATTATGGGCATTCATGGAAGGGTTTTCAGTAAATGTAAGGTGGGATACGGTAGAATAGGGATATGGTTGTCATCCAAAAAAGCAACTGTGCCGACTGTGTGAGGAAGCAGTGGCAATAGTTTAGATGAAAGATGGTGGGGCTCTAAGAACATCAATAGTGGATAGGGTGGAAGCAACAAGACCAATGACTAAGCCTAAGATAGGCCCTGAAGGAAAGGAAAGAGTAAATGAAATATCAAAGACAACTTGCAAAGTTTTCTACTGGACAGTTGGGTAGATTTATGTGGCATATTCTTGGAGGAAAGAATAAGAATTAAGATTTTAGACTGGGCATTGTTAATTTTGAGGTACATATTAAACAAACTGAATGAAGATTTCACATTAGTAGTTGAGTGGACAATTGGGCAGTTCAAGGAGCATCATGATACTAGGAAACGGAAGTGTTGGGTAGCATCTGGACTGGACAAAATCACCCAAGGCCCTAACACTCACTGGGGAAAGGAGTAACCCTGCTGGATGGAGAGCAAGAGCCAGCAGCTCAAGAGGCTATGAATTCACTGGTAAGTGAGGCAGAGGAAAACTGAACGATCACACCACCTGTGGAGCTGAAAAGACTGTTCCACCAAAGGCAAGACTTGTCCAATGTGAAGATGGCTATCTAGAGCTGCAGTTAATGCAAGACTACTGGCCCCTGGGTTTGGAACATGGAAGTGATTGCTGATCTGTAACAGAAGTCCTAGCAGAGGACCCCTAAGGGGGAAGGTGGTGAAGAGAATATAAGTTGGAAGAGACGACATGTGTGAAGAAGTACTTCTGTACCATCATGTGCTTGACACATGATGGCAGCAGGGAGCCCTCTGGAGTCTTGATACCAAAAGAATGACTGCTAGCTTGAAAAGGCGATTGTCTTAGTTGGGATTGATATTTCCATGATAAAACACCCTGGCCAAAAGGTTTATTTGGCTTACTTATCTCAAATCACAGTCCACCGAGGGAAGCCAAGGCAGGAACTCAATAGGGTGGGAACCGGGAGGCAGGAGTTAAGGCAGAGGCGATGGAGAAGGGCGGCTTACTGGCTTGATCTTTGAGGCTTGCTCAACCTGCTTTCTTAAGAGAACCCAGGTCCACTAGCTCAGGGGTGTCACCACTTCCAGTGAGCAGGGCCCTCCCACATCAAACTACCGCTTAAGAAAATGCCCTATGGGCTTTCCTGCCTGCCGCCTGGCCTTATGGAGGTATCTTCTCTATCGAGATTTTCCTTATCTCAGATGACTTTCGCTTGTGTCAAGCTGACATGAAACTAGCCAGCCCTGTGCTGGTGGTAAGAGCATAGTCCTTGACCGGAGGAAGAGACAGAACCCTCTGAGGTAGCCCCAGGCCCCTGCAAGGAGCTGTTTGTGAGATTGCTAAGGCTCTTCTGTCAGAAGTGTCGTTCTGTAAAACATCCCCGTCTGATGCTTCCAGGACGCTCATAGTCCTAAAAGGAAGGTTGCAACAATTTGAATAGCTCCTCTTAGGACATTCCATCAATGAATAATAAACTTAGAGTTCAAATTGTTCTGCAACTCCAATCTGAACACTCTCTCCATTTCATAACGGCACTGTGAGTAACCCTCTCAGACAAATGTGCACAACGGACTGGTCCAGAGAAGCACAGTTGCTTTGATAAATTATTCCCAAAGTCTCTGCAATCTATTCACGTGGATTTTTATGTCCACATTATTTTTTCTTTATTTAATGACTTGTGGAATACAATGAGTCCATAATATTTATAACTAAAGATCTTTTTAAACCCTTAAAAAATCTATTATTTCTTTCTTAACAAATTTGGTTCCTATACTTTAATTAACCATAAAATTATGCTTCTCTTACCATTGTAAAGGTAGTCTCACCCAATAAGACAGCAATAATGTTAAGTACCTGGTTATACAATTTATAAAAGAAAACATTTTTAATGTGAGGAAAGTAAATATCTGAGTTCCTAGGGTCCAGTGCAGAGAGAAGTACTTTCATATGATCCTAAAGTTGTGGAATCTGGTGTCTACAGACCTAAGTTTAACTCTCAGTTATGGCCAGTTCCCTTGATTACCTTATACCTTATAGTTCTTCAACATCATGGTTTCTCTTTTAGTACAGTTGTGCTAATAACATCTATACAAAGAAGTCATGAGGGGGAAATGTAGCGATATATATAAACTTAGAAACTGGGAGCAGCTCTGCTATTAGTATTTTACATATCTTCATCTGTAGGATGCTTTACTTATTTCTTAAATACGTACTATGAGCCAAATCCACGACTGCCATCCACCATGCCTTACAATATTACTGGGATAAAAAAGAACTTCTGGAATGGGGGCACTGCCTCTCTCTCTCTTCTCCAAAGCTTGTTTCCAAACACCTGTGTTCTTAAAGAAGCAAGCCTGGTATTGCTCCTTAGCACATCAGCCACCCTCACTCTCTGAAAACGTGTGTGCATGGAGGGTGTGCTGTGTTCTAGGCTCTGCAGGAACTGTGCATCCACATAGGAAATAGATTGGGATTCATTTCAATGCCTTGCAGTTCAGTCAAGTAAGAGGGTATCTCCTCTGAAGGGAATTGTTTATCTGTACATGTCCGCTGCCCATCCTCCACTCCACTGCTGCTTTCTCCTAGCTGCAAATGCTGGCATGCTGAGACCTGGTCAACTTCAGTCTCCCCTGTTCCACCTAGCCCAGTACCCTGGTCATGGTTTAAGGGCTTTAGTACCTGACTATTAGACAGAAGGACTATTTTGTAGAATGTTTTTAAAAATAACAACGTATACTGATAGACTAACAAGCAAGGTGTTTTTCCTCATAATGTCTCTCCGGTTACATTTAACAGCAAGTTAAAATTAGATTTTTTTTTAAAGAAAGAAAACCATAGCAACTGTGATGTTGAGTGTTTCAGAGAGCACATTTTTAAGGATTCTCTTCTTCTGAATTGCCCAGGCTTGAGCTGCCTGTTTCAGAAAAAAAAAAGTGTAATAATTTGTTTTACTAATAACCATGTAAACTACCAATTGCATCTAAGAGGTAATACAAACCCAGATGTAGAACAGAAAACTTGAAAATATGCTTGAAGTAAAAAAATAAAAGAACTGTTGAAAATGTAAAGCGGTTAGCTGATAGGAAGGACTGAACACTAATGCCTCTTCATCTCCAGCACCTGTGTTTATCATAAGCCCCCAGCGATGACTCAAAGGTTTCAGATCATCATTTGCTAGAGATTTTTATCTGTGCCACCGTGTGAATATGAGAAAATTGGTTCTACTATTGTGCTGACTTGTAAATTAAAAAAGAAGCATTTTACAGAATGCCACCTACAAATCTGTTTGACATGATGGTCGACAAAGAGTTTTCTCTTAAAGTATTTTGTATTGAAGTAAAGATTAAAATGTAGCCTTGGGAACACTGACTAACTCCATGTTAATCAACCTGACTACTAAAAAAAAGTTGAAGAGGTTGATAGTTTAAATCTAGTTTTAACATGACTCATTTGAACAACTGAGAAGAAAATGTACTTCACCAGGGATAAGATTAAAACAAAGCAAAACAAAATCCATCCGAACTTCACAGAATCAACTCTTTTCTGAAGAGTTTTTGCTTTCCTGTCAGAAAAGAAAAAAATCCACTTCTAGCTGATCCTGATACCAGATACTCAGGAGGCTGAGGCAGGAGTGTGCCACATTCAAACGCTATTTGACCTACAAAATGAATTCAAGAAGAGCCTTGGAAACTTAGTAACTCTGTTTTGACAAGAAAGAAAAAGGAAGGGAGGGAGGGAGGAAGGGAGAGAGGAATCATGAAATTGGTAGGTAAATAGATGGGAAAAGATAATGTAGACCCAGAAAGAGGAATGTTGTATGTTATCTGAGGCTCTTAGCTCTAAATCCTCAGATGTGTGTGCATGCCCTGAGTGAACTGCAGGAGCCAGGAAGGAGAAATGGGACCAATGCCAAGACAGGGGCATTGAAGGGCAGTAGATGGGGGAATAGAAGGGTACAGGTGATCTGATGAGCTCTAATTCTGGGAGTTTGCTGTGAGATTGTGTCTCCTATCAATGTTAAAAACTACACCCATAAAGTCTCAGCAACATGAGATACCAAAGTGAATGAAGGGAAGACCACACAGAGAGCTAGCTACAGGCAACTAAGGAATGCTGAAAATAAACAAATAGCCTTCCCCAGGGAAGAGCACGCCACTTGGTTATCCGACGCCAGATGCTCAGTCCTGAAAAGATACATACAAGTATTCAGACTTCACAGATTGCATTTATGTTTTTAGGAATGTAAACGTGTGTGTGTGTGTGTGTGTGTGTGTGTGTGTGTGTGTGTGTGTGTG